>CM054136.1:91936338-91981338 GCA_028751875.1 Rapana venosa | reverse complement strand
TCTCTGTCTCCTTTGTCTGTCTGTATGTTTGTCTGTCTGTTTGTCTGTCTGCCTCTGCGTCTCTCTGTCTCTCTATCTTCCATTTTCTCCATGCTTTTTGAAAGAGTAGATAAATGCAGAAATGTGTGTGTGCGTGCATGCGTGCGTGCGCACGCGCGCGCGTGTGTGCGTGTGTGTGTGTGGATGTGTGCATGGGTGCATGTTTGCACACACTAGGGGTTGAGATAAAGATCAATTCACATGGAGCAACACATCACTATCTTCTTTCAAAATAAAAGTCAACAAGAAGAATTCATACGAAAGGTAATAAAACAATTTCTTCTTCTACATGAAACATAAACCACATCCATTCCTATGAACCAACAAATCAAATCAATCAAGCCACCATCAACACTGATAAAATTCTTGATAACGGAAACATGAAGCGGCCATGTTGTGGCTATAGGCTGTTTAAGAGGCTTCAGGGAACTCTAAAACAAGTCTTGGCGAGGAGCCGTTGCATTACTCTAGTAGTGTGCACAGCCCGTTTTATGAAGAGTTTCGTCTGTATGAACCATCCATCACTTTCCCTCTGTGTTGTGTCTGTTTTGTCTTTTTGTCTCTGTGCCTCTCTGTTTCTGTCTGTCTGTCTCATTCTCTGTCTGTCTGTCTCTTTCTCTTTCTGTCTGTCTCTCCATCCCTCTCTCTTCTGTCTGTTTATCTGTCTGTCTGCCTGTCTGTCTTCGTCTGTTTGTCTGTCTGTCTGTCTGTCTGTCTCTCTCTGTCTCTCTCTCTCGCTTCTGTCTGTCTGTCTGTCTGTCTGTCTCTCTTCTCTCTCTCTCTCTCTCTCTCTCTCTCTCTCTCTCTCTCTCTCTCTCTCTCTCTCTCTGTCTCTCTCTGTCTCTGTCTGTCTGTCTGTCTGTGTTTATCAGCTGTCTTTGTCTGTCTCTGTCTGTCTGTTTCTCTCTCTCTCTCTCTCTCTCTCTCTCTCTCTCTCTCTCTCTCTCTCTCTTCATGTTTTTTTAAGAGTAACTAATTGCAGAAGCATACGTGCGTGTGCGCGCGCGTTTGTGTGTGTATGTGTGCGTTCGTGCGTGAGTGCATGCTTACGTGCATATGTGCATGCATGTGTTCCTGTCTGCATACACCAAGGATTGGGTAGGAGAGGCGGTGGGCGGGGGGGGGGGGGGGGGAGGGAGAAGGGAGGAGTAGATTGAATAACCAACAAACAGACATACAAACAGACACAAACGTAAACACACACACACACACAACACACACACACACACACACACACACACACACACACACACACACACACACACACACACGGAAGCTGGTACAGATACATAGATAACATAGTTTCTTCTTTTCTCTACTACAGAAAATTGCCCAAGTTGTAAAAAATTCATTGCTCTGCTGACTGACTGACTAGACTAGACTTAACTGAACCAATGCATGGCGCAGCAGCACAGCGAAGCAAATAACAAACACCCCACACGCGCTCTCAATTCCTCCACTCGATTTGATTTTTACCATTGAACTGCCGACTGTTCGATACAGACTGAAATCAAAAAGCTAGAGGAAGTCTACGGGATGGTGACAGCGTAATGCGGCTTGCTAAAAAAAAGGGATTGCTTTATTTCCTCTCACGACTCATTGCCCAGTAAAGGGAAAATGGGCTTGGATAATTCACTGGCGATCTTTATCCGATATCCGCAAAGTGCTTTACCTCATTTCACACAGACTCGCTAATGATGGACACCGTGAAGGCGATATACATCATTCATACAAATAGCGATTTGGGTTTGTTTGGGTTTTTTTAAAGGGGGGAAGAAAGAAAGATTGTGTGCTATACACACGCGAGTGAGCGAGAGTGTGTGTGTACGTGTGTATATGTGTGTGCGTGTGCGTGTTTGCGCGCGCATAAACACATACACATACATAATCGTCTAATATCACTTAGAGTGAACAGACGTTAAATTGAAGACAACAACAACAACACAATTTATACACACACACACACCCACGCGCGCGCGAACACACACGCACACATACACACACACTTGCACTCCTTCGGATGAGACTATAAACCGAGGCCCCGTGTTCGAACTCATGCAGAACATCTTGCGCACACGTTAAATCCTGTTCCGCTTTTCAGAAGAGAAGGCCATTGTGTGCCGGTGAAAACAGATCACAAAATTTACAAAACTGCTTACACATGGGGACTGGATGTAAAAAAGCACATGAGTGCTTATTCCATTAACCTCGATATGAAAGAATAAATAAATAAATAAACTCACGCACGCACGCATACCAATACCCTTGAAATAAAAGAATATATAAAATTAATAATAATAATAATAATAATAATAATAATAATGATGATGATGTATGGAATTTATATAGCGCTGAATCTTGTAAAGCAACAAATCAAAGCGCTCAGATTACATGATTTTTGTTTGAATGAAATAGACTGACATACTCACACACAAACACACACACACACACACACCACACACTCACAATACACACACACCACACTTGCGCGCACGTTAAAAACCCGTTCCACTTTTCGGAAGAGAAGGCCAGTATGGGAACGGATGACAACATTTACACAACTGCATACACACAGGGACTGGATGGGAAAAAGCACATGAGTGCTTATTCCATTATCCTAGAAATAAAAGAATAAGATAAAATATTTTTTTAGAAAAAACACGTGAGTGCTTATTCCATTATCCTAGAAAGAAAAGAATAAAATAAAAATATAAAATAATAAAAATAATAAAACCACCACCAACACACCATCACCTATTCTATAATATGCATACACGTCAGCACACTCGTACGTTATCACGAGTCTGTGCACGCTCTATCACATCCAAACACAACACCAGTTCACACTATAGATATTCCAAGACGCGCAGGCTTAGCTAAAAAAAAAAAACCAACAAAAACAAAACTAAAAAGAGAGAAAACTACTGCCTGAAATGATGATTCACTCAGCCACTTACAACAGTTTTCCTTCTTTCGTGGACAATTGTTGAACACCACCACAGTCGTTCTCTTGGCGCCAAAGATGAGAAAGACAGACAGACAGAGAGGCAGACAGGCAGACAGACAGACAGGCAGGCAGACAGACAGAGACAGACAGACAGACAGACAGGCAGGCAGGCAGCAGGCAGCAGGCAGGCAGGCAGACAGAGGACGAGACAGACAAACAGAAAGCAGGGAGAGAGAGAAGAAAGAGAGAAGAGAGAAGAGAGAGAGAGAGAAGAGAAGACAGAGACAGAGACAGAGACAGAGAGAGAGACAGAGACAGAGGACAAGACAGACAGACAGAGGAAAAGACAGACAAACAGAAAGACAGAGAAGAGAGAGAAAGAGACAGACAGACAGATAGAGACAGACAGACAGTGGACGACAGACAAACAAAAGACACACAGAGAAAGAGACAGACAGACAGACAGAGACAGACAGAAGAAAGAAGACAAGAAACAATTAAAAGACAGAACATAAGAAAAACAGCCAGACAGACATGCACACATACATACAGACAGAGAGGCAGAGATACAGAATACAACAGATGAGAAAAGAAAAAATCGAAAACTGATAGGCAGAAAGACATGACCCAATAGATGAAGGAAAGAACAAGAAAGAACGAGAGGAAAAGATAGGTAGAAAGGACTGGAAATATTAGCTGCCTTAGTAAAATAACAGACTTTTTGGGGGGTCCGTCATAATCTCACCTTTGAATCCCGATCTGACTTGTCCTTTTCAGTGAGATTTTTATCAGGCTGTAGCTCTGGCTGTTGCTTTCATTTGGGTATGCTAGGTTTGAAAGGGAAGATTTTGGACAATAATGTAGTTGGATGTGAGTCACTGTACAAATGGAAGTTTTAAAAAGTACTTTCCGGAACACTTAAATAGCAGCAGAATCAACAACAGCAGCAGCAGCAACAACAACAGCAGCAGCAGCGGCAGCAACATCAGCAGCAACAGCAACAGCAGCAACAACAGCAACAGCAGCAACAACAGCAACAGCAGCAGCAACAACAACAGCAGCAGCAGCAACATTAACAGCAGCAGCAACAACAGCAACAGCAGCAACAAAAGCAACAGCAGCAGCAACATCAACAGCAGCAGCAGCAGCATGAGCAAAAGCAGCAGCAGAATATAGATAGATAGATAGATAGATAGATAGATAGATAGATAGATAGATAGATAGATAGATAGATAGATAGATAGATAGATAGATAGATAGATAGAGAGAGAGAGACATACAGACAGACAGACAGACAGACAGAGAAAATTAAAAGACAGAACACAAAGAAAGACTGACCGAAAGACATAGGAATTCAAATAGAAGAGAGGAGAAAGATAGAAAGAGCAGAAAAAAAGACAGACCGAAACAAAGAAACCAAATTCTAAAGAAAGAAAAGAAACAACCGAAAACAAAACAAAACAAAACAAACAACGAAAAAAGTACAGAACAGAACCGCAGTAACGACAAAAAAACAGCATCTCTCTCTTATAAAAATCAATAGAGAAAGAACCACCAAACACACACAAACAAACAAACGAAAACGAGCAAAACATACAAAAACAAAACCCTCCTGAAAAGCACAAAATAAACCGTGACGACAAAGCAACAAGATCTTCCTAACCCTCCCCTCTCCCCACCCCTCTCCCTACCTCACAATATCTCAAATGGCAATTTCATTTTCAGAGATTTATGGGCCTGTCATTCTGGTAACAACACGGGAAAAGAAGGGCGAAAATTGAAACTCAATGACGACATGGCGCCGTGGTGTTTGAAGCAGCAGGTGATATTAAACTTAAATCAGCTTCAACTGACACCAGCAGCTTGGCTGGGTATAGGAGAGAGAGAGAGAGAGAGAAGAAGAAGATAGACAGAGAGACAGACAGATAGGCAGACAGACAGAAAGACAAACAGAGACGGACAGACAGAGATCTGTCCCCACACCTAGAGAGAGAGAGAAAGGTTTGGGGGCAGAGAGACAGACAGACAGACAGACAGAAAGAGACAGACAGACAGAGAGAGAGAGAGACAGAGAGACAGACAGACAGACAAACAGAGACAGACAGAGATCTGTCCCCCCACACCTAGAGAGAGAGAAAGGTTGGGAGAGAGAAAGAGACAGAGAGACAGAGATAGACAGAGAGAGAGACAGACATATAAAGACAGACAAACAGAGACAGACAAACAGAGAGGCAGACAGACAAACAGAGACAGACAGACAGAGATCTGTCCCCACACCTAGATAGAGAGAAAGGTTGGGGAGAGAGAGAGAGAGAGAGAGAGAGAGAGAGAGAGGAGAGAGAGAGAGAGAGAGAGAGAGAGAGAGAGAGAGAGAGAGAGACAAACCGACAGACAGACAGAGACAGAGATACAGACAGACAGATGGAGAGACAGGGAGAGATATGGAGACAGGTACAGAGGGAGATACATTGAGAGACAAACAGAGATACAGACAGAGGGAGAGACAGACAGACGACAGAGACAGAAACAGACAAACACAGGGACAGAGAGGCATGAACAGAGAGAGACATATACATTGAGAGACAGACAGACAGAAAGGGCGTTGCCCTGGCATCTATTGAATTACCAAACAAAGTCAATCATTCATAAACTGTATAATTTCCTGACTTTCGTTGATTAAAACAGATGAATGGCATAGTAAGACCCTTTACATAATTATACCTGTGAGGGAGAAGAGGGTGTGTGTGTGGGGGGGAGGGGGGGGAGTGACAATGTATCTCTTGTTATTTTGGGCACTTTTACATAGTCTGTCAAAAGTATGATAGATAGTTTCCGAGACTGTATTTGCACAAAAAGCAGAGTATTTGTATTTGAATCTGCATACCACTTTAAGTCAAGTCGGGATTTCTCTGCATGAAATTGGGGCTGCTCTCCTCTACGAGAGCGCGTCGCCACAAGACCAGCACCACCCATTATTTTATTTTTTATTTTCCTGTCTGTATGTATGTTTGTTTCCGTATCAGAGTGTGTGTTTTTTCTACAGATGTTTTTTACCAGTGACAACTTTCTTGTTGCCGTGGGTTCTTTTTCGGGTGCTGGATGGGTGTTGCACTTGGTACTTCAGTGTATCATCTAATACGAAAGACTAGCACACAGACCACCACTCAGGGTCTAGTGGATTAGGGGGGAGTATTTTAGCCGCAAGTATCAAGTTATCACACATGTTTGTTAATGGCATTGTAGAACGTTCGAGGGAAACAATAATCTGAGATTCAGGTTTCTGCACGCGAGTTAATTGCAAAGGGAGGACACTGGTCAACAGCTAATCAGTGTGCCCTCCCTCCCAATCCCCCATTGACTGATCAGGAGATTAAGGGAAGGAGAAGAAGGCAATAAGTCTGTACCGGACATTTATTTTCCTTTCTTGTATATTGGAAGGCTAAGAGGACCTAGCAGATGGATGAAGAGGGATAACCCGGCCGATTGTCTGTCAGGTCGTCCATGGCAAATCTATGGTCCACAAAATCACAGAATATATCATGTTTTATTTTGTAATGTAATGAAAGAAAAGTAGCAATCTTCATGTTAATTCTAAATTTTGGTCACGAAATTTGCTTTAGGGTGGGGGATGGAGGGGGGTGGGATGGGCTTGCTTTGTTGTTGTTGCTGTTGTTGTTGCTGTTGTGTTGTTGTTATTATTCTTGGTGTTGTTGGCGGGAAGGTGAAGGTTAACACAACTGTCTAGATTTTCATTTTTGGGGGTTCTTCTTGTTGTTGTCATTGTTGTTGTTGTTGGCGTGGAGGTAGAAGTTAACACAATTGTTTCAGATTTTCGTTATAAGACAGAGAACAAAAAGAATATCAACAGTACAACAAAACAATCCAGAGCGCCTTTACAAAGCCAAAAACTCAAATAAAAAACCAATAACTTACTAGTTCTCTTATAGAGCTTCGCTTAGAATCTTGTCCATTGATTCTCCTTCCAATCTATTTTCCCCGGGAAAATGTTAGCAAGATTCTTGTCACCACCAGTCCATTCTTCTTCCTCCACTCGTTGTATAGATTGTTCATTTGTTTTGTCGAGTCCTGTTAAGGGCCGCATTTTTCAAAGCCTTCCGTAGTTAGTATTGGGGCCCGGGAAGATGGATTGTTCAAACTGCTCTGCCAGGTCCTAACAGGCAGTTTCCTTTTTAAAAAAGAAAAAGGCCCCAGAACATGGATGGGGTTACATACATATTGTTTTCAGTTACACAGGTTCCTTCTTGGTTTTTTGTGGAAGTTTCAGAATAAAACACATGGATTACTTTTGGTTTTCTTTGGGGGGTTTTTGAAAAGGGAGAGGGGGCGGGGTTGTTCCACAGCTAGAGATCCGAGGTTTACAAATCGTAACATTTTGCGTATGCGACCGTTTATTTATTTTTATTTTGTTTTGTGCCCACCATGAAGGAAGCTGTATTTTTTACTTTGAGGATGTATTCTGGGTATGCATGTTTTTTTTTTTTTTTTTTTTTTTTGTTCTTTTATATCGAGGATAATGGAATAAGCACTTGTATGCTTTTTCTTACATCCAGTCCCCGTGTGTATGCAGATTTGTGAATTCTGTCATCTGTTCCCACCGGCACACACAATAGCCTACTCTTACGAAAAGCGGAACAGGATTTAACGTGTGCGCAATGATGTTCTGCGTACGTTCACACACGGAACCTCGGTTTATAGTCTCATCCGAAGGACTTTGGGGGCAGAGTGGAGTCTGCACTGCTTTTTAACTCCAGAGAAAAAATATCCCTTTGAACGGGAATCGAACAGGAAAATGTCCTGGTTATGTTCATGTTCTGGGTATGTTCATCTTTCTGTAACCCACCGAACGTTTTGACATGAATCACGGGGATGTTTAACTTGCATATATGATCTTCTGCATGATATGTATACTCGAAGGGAATCAAGGCAACCCTCAGGTCTGCACTTGCAAGTTGACACGGGAATGTCGTAAAATGCCCCACCCGTAATTCACCAGAAGACGCCGAGATTCGAACTCACGACATTATGAACCCATGGGATTGAAGTCAAAAGTCTTAACCACTCGGCTATAGCGTCCTTCACATGGAAGGATCGGTGGTCTAGAGGTAACGCGCCTGTCTAGAAAGCGAAAAGTCCGGGTCAGAAGTGTGCGGTGGTTTGAATTCCGTTTGGACCCGAAACTTTTCCCCCCTCCATTAGACTATGAGTGGTGGTCTGGGCGCTAGTCTTTCGGGTGAGACGATAAACCGAGGTCCCGTGTGTTACACAAAATTGTTCACCGCACGTAAAAGAACCCACTGCAACAAGAGAGTTGTCCCTGGCAAAATTCTTAGAAAAAAGCCACTCTGATAGGGAAACAAATACAGATGCAGACAAACAAAAACAAAAAAGGGTGGCGCCGCTCTTGTGGCGACGCGCTCTCCCCGGGGAGAGCAGCCCGAATTTCACGCAGAGAAATCTCGTGACTTAAAGTAGTATAAAGTAAATTTAAAAAACATGATTCTATATTGGCTTTTTGTTTTGATTGAAGGGGGAAGGGAGGGAAAGGGCATGGAGAAATAAACTACAATAATGTTTTATGTCTGATGTATAATGACACAAAAGTGTCATTTGCAATAAAGAAGTGAATACAGGATACAGTGAATCCGCAATAATCATTATCGCGCTAGTCATACCGTGACCAACGAAGCAAAGTGATCATCACACCACATTAATTTACAGATTCATGGACAACGCAGAATTGGTATTCACGGGTCCACTTTGACTAACTGGGGGGGGGGGGGGGGGGGGGGGGGGGGGTCAAACGAGGGAAGAGTACAAAGGGAGGAGGGGGGATGGTGGGGTGGGGGGGGGGATGAGGGAGGCAATGTTGACACCTACAGTCCTGTCCACAAGACAGTCGGGGAGCTGATGAACTGCAGGCAATTTTCTCCTCTAACACTCTCAACTGCCCTTCCTTCCCCCATCGGTTGCTGCTTTTCTGTCTGTCTTTCTGACTGTCTGGTTCTCAGTCTGCCCGACTGGCTGGCTGGCTGGCTGTCTTCCAGTCTGTCCAGCTGTATATCTGTTTATATGTCTGTCTGTCTGTCCGACTGGCTAGCTGGCTGGCTGGCTGTCTCCCAGTCTGTCCAGCTGTATATCTGTCTATATGTCTGTCTGTCTGTCTGTCTGTCTGTCCGGATGGTTGGCTGACTGGCTGGCTGTCTCCCAGTTTGTCCAGCTATATATCTGTCTATATGTCTGTCTGTGAGTCTGTCCGGATGGCTGTCTGGCTGGCTGGCTGGCTGTCTCCCATTCTGTCCAGCTGTATATCTGTCTATATGTCTGCCTGTCTGTCCGACTGGCTGGCTGTCCGGCTGGCTGGCTGTCTCCCATTCTGTCCAGCTGTATATCTATCTATATGTCTGTCAGTCTGTCCGACTGGCTGGCTGTCTTCCAGTCTGTCTAGCTGTATATCTGTCTATATGTCTGTTTGTCTGTCCGACTGGCTGGCTGGCTGGCTGTCTCCCAGTTCTGTCCAGCTGTATATCTGTCTATATGTCTGGCTGGCTGGCTGTGAGTCTGCCCGGAAGACTGGCTGGCTGACTGGCTGGCTGCTATCTGTTTTCTTTGTGTCTGTTTCCTGTCTGTGTGTGGGAAGATCTGAGTATAATTATGCTTCTTTGTCAATCTGTCTGCTTGTCCGTTGCAACAGAGCAAAAAGCAAAACAATGAAAAAGCAGCAACAACAACAACAGCAACAACAACAAGAACAGCAGCAAAAACAACAGCGCCGTTTGCAGAATACTCATCCTCGTCGTCTATTTCTTCTTTTCCATCATCGTCGTCGTCATCATCATCATCATCATCATCATCATCATCATCATCATCATCATTATCATCACCATCATCATTATCAACAACAACAACAACAACAACAACATTGTCTTTATTGCCATTGTCCTTTGTAGTTGTCATGATCGTCGTCGTCGTTGTCGCTATCAAGATGACAAATCGCCCTCATCACTGCTTTTTGTTTGTGTGTTTTTGTTGTTGTTGCTGTGTTGATCTCACATCATGGCTGTTTGTACCTACAGATAAACGATATCAGGGTTTACTTTTAAGGCAGTAAAGCAAACAAAGCGTGTTCGTTCTCAAAATCACAATCCTTTGTCACACACACAAACAAAACTCAAACGACAAAAACAAAACAAATCCTAAACGAACTTCATCACCTTTCCACCTCTTGTCAATTCAGAGATACGTACTATTTTTTTACCTAAATTGTGTGGGAGTAAATGTAATGAAGAACGTATATGAATCAGATTACAAACGAACGCACTACTTTACAAAATGGGCTAAAATAACAAAACAAACTGATCTCCAGTTTCTTAAATGAGCTCCTTTCCCTCCTCCCCTCTTCTCTCCTCTCCTCTCCTCTTCTCTCTTCTCCTCTTCTCTCCTCTCCTCTCCTCTCGTCTCTCCTCTCCTCTTCTCTCCTCTCCTCTCCTCCCTTCTCCTCTCCTCTCCTCTCCCCACCCCCTCCAACCCCACTAAACCTTTCCAGAGATACATACCTTTTTTTTTTTAATTTGGTGAGAGCTATTAAAACGGAGAAGAGACGGGAATCAGATTACAAATGGCGCCTGGTCGAAGAAGAATAAACCTACAAAAACAAACAGATCTCTCATGAATTTTTTAAATGAACTCCACTCCCATCCCTACCCCCTCCTCATCACTTATCACACATAAGTACTTTATCGTTATTATGGGGTTTATTTTGTTAATCTTGAGGGAATCCTCAAAACGGAACAATACTGAAATCTGATTAAATACAAAGCTTGATTCTTATTGGCATCAGGTGGGTATGAAACTGAAAGTCAGGATGAAGATACACGAGGTTAAACTGGTTCGTTCGTTCTTGTATTTAACGTCTGTTCACTGTAAGTGATATTAGACGGAGGGGGAAGACCTATAGCAAAAACTATAGAAGACAGAGTGAAAGAGAGTCATGTTACAGATTGGTATTCAAACATCAATGTATCGCCTAAAAATGCAAATAGGGTAAAACAATATCAAAGACCTTTAAAGAAACGCGAAAACTGGGCTATGTACAAGAGACATCGAAATAGCAGCAAATAAGAGTTAAACTGGTGAGTGTGTGTGTGTGTGTGTGTGTGTGTGTGTGCGTGCGTGCGTGCGTGCGTGCGTGCGTGCGTGCGTGCGTGCGTGCGTGCGTGCGTGCGTGCGTGCGTGCGTGCGTGCGTGCGTGCGTGCGTGCGTGCGTGCGTGCGTGCGTGTGTGTGTGTGTGTGTGTGTGTGTGTGTGTGTGTTCTGTTGTGTGTGCGTGTTCTGTATGTGTGTGCTTATTTATTTATTTATTTCGACGATAATGAAATAAGCGCTAAGGTGTTGGATTTTTTACATCCAGTCCCTGTGTCCATGCAGTTTTGCATATTTTGTTATGCGTTCCACCGGCACGCAATAGCATACTCTTCCGATAGGCGAACAGGCTTTAAGGCTTTTAAATATTATTAATGGTTCAAAAGGGGTTTTGTTGTTTCGAATGCATCATATACCACTTGAATATCAGAAAAATAAATTCATTATGACTGTCCGTTGCTATGGAAACTAATTCAAAATGGCTGACAAACAACTTATTTGAGAGAAGAAAACTTTTTTTTTAAATGAATACATTCTCATTCTCTTTTCGAGAGATAAGTTCTTACAAATGATGTCTTTATTTCTGAAATTCATTAATACATTGAACAGTTTTCTTATTATCTGTGAATTTTTCTTGTTTGTTCCTGGATTTTTGTTACAAATCTGACCGGATACAGAATTTCAAACTGCAATAATTTCAAAAGTTATCCATATAATCACAAAAATCTGTAGACCTTTAAATCATGATACAAACAAGCATGCAAAATTTTAATACTGTATCTTTTGTTTTCAAAAGTGTATCTTCTTTCCAAAAATGCATTTAGCGGTAAAAAAATTAAAAATGAGAAAAAGCAAGAAGAAAAATAAGCATGCACTTTCATTGAATACAAGTAGTTATATAGTCCTCTAACGTGTGCAAGATGTTCTGCGTGCGTTCACACATGAGAATGTTTTTTTTGTCATTAAAATGTAAACTTTAAAAAGAAGCCTACTCTTTGTAACTATCATCTTTACAATCTATACTAGAGAAGAAGCAAATCAATGGTATATATAACAGTTTCATAATTTCACACTGGCAAACAATACAAGGGCAGGGGTGAAGTCTTTTTTAATACTACTTTAAGTCACACCAGATTTCTCTGTGTGAAATCCGGGCTGCTCTCCACAGGGAGAGCGCGTCGCCACAAGAACAGCGCCACCCATTTTTCTTTTCTTTTCCTGTCTGCAACTGTATTTGTTTCCCTATTAGAGTAACTTTTTCTAAAGAATTTTGCCAGGGACAACTCTCTTGTTGCCGAGGGTTCTTTTGTGTGTGCTAAATAATTATCGTCTCATCCGAAAGACTAGCACCCAAACCACCACTCATGGTGTAGTGGATGGGGGGAAAGTTTAAGGTTCAAACGGGGATTGAACCACCGCACACTTCCGACCCGGACATTTTGCTTTCTAGGCAGGTTCATTACCTCTAAACCACCGATCCACAAGGTTTTTTGTTTGTTTGTTGGGGTTTGGGGGGTTGTTGTTTTGTTTATGTGTGTTGTTTGTTGTAGTTGTTTTTGTTTCTTTGTTGTTGTTGTTGTTGTTGTGGGTTTTTTGGGGGGTGCGGGAATTCAATAAACTTGTTATCAGAATTATTTTGCTCCATACAATCTTTTAATGTACAGTGCATTTGGGTGCAAAAGCTGTGATAACCTCTGGATACACATCGTGGATATCTATTTTCCCTATCTAAAATCACAGTCATGGTATCGTGTGACTCAAAAAGCAATAAATCATTCTTGCAATTATGGCAATGATGTTTATAGCTGAAAAACCAGACATGATAGCTAAACACTATTATCTGGAGTAGCTTCCTCTGGGAGATGCCGGGAGGCCTGAGAGTATAAATAGCATCCCCACGTTCTGCAAATTTTGTGCTAAACGTTCCCTCTTTTCTATCCTTCTCTTTGTTTCTGCTTTGTCCCTTTATCTTCCTATTACCTTCTTATTATATATTTTCTGCCTTCTTGGTCCTTTCTCCTGCGTGTTTGTCCAGAAAGACTTACAAGATAATAAGTCTCTCCAACACAGGATGCACTGTGCTGACGTGTCAAGCGCTTATCAGCAACACAAGGCATTTTCCCGCATATGACCGACAACAATAGTTGCTGTCTGAGCGTTTGACGACGACGACGAAGAAGAGGAAGAATCTAGAGTTGCCGAAGAAGTAAGTTAAAGAACAACAACCCACAGTACAAAGTGATATAAAATAGAAAATTAAAATACACACATAAATATATGCTCCTGTGCCAAAAAGGAGAAACGAGGAAGAGAGAACTTAGATTCTTATAGCATAAACTGAAATCTTCATTCATAGACTATTGATTGACTCATTTGTTTATGTGTCTGTCTCATTTATTTTTTTTATATGCCATAATTTTTTTTCATGATATCCTATTCACAAAATGCTGGGAATGACTCACTGTGCACACACAAACACACATTATTCTCGAACAGACGTTAAATTGAAGACAACAACGACAACAACAATTATTCTCGAAATAAAAGAATAAATATATACATTAAAAAGTAAACACGCACACACACTATTCTAATTTCTCTTTTATGTTATGTTCTTACAATATAGTGCTCAGCCTACTGTAGTATAACTCTGGTGGTTGTTGGCTGCTAGGGCATTGAGACAAAGAACAAATAAATGGTTGGTTTTTATATTGCCGCTTAGATTTGCAGTCAATTCTTCTAGTTTAATTTGAACTGTAAATTTCATCAAGGTGGTGACAGTTCCGATGTGGTTTTTGTGTGGTCATTGGGTGAATATGATTGACTTGGCCTTGTTCTCTGTTTCTTTTTGTAAAGCTAGTGGAAATCTGTTTTAGGAAGGAGTGAGATTTTGATTGGGATTGAAACACTAACAAAATAATTGAGGTTACTGATGTTAGGGAAGAGGGAATTCTAGTTTGCCGAAAAAGTATCTTAATGTGCTCCTTCACAGACAGATTCAATCCAAGAACTTTTGTGAATATTCCACACACACACACACACACACACACACATGATTGCATGCACGCATGCACGCACGCACACATACACACACACGCACTTTTATCAACATAACTGAAAAGACCAAGATTACAGGTGGATGAATATTTACTCCAACACTTTTTTTTATCTACCATCAAATAGGTGGCATCCAAAATACTTCTACCTTTTACTGACATAATTATTGACTGGGACTAAGTGAAGTTCCTTTGCTATTAAAAGCACGATTTCCTTTTTTTTAAAGCACTGACATTTTTTTAGGGATGGTTGCTTAAGAAAAAGTGAAAATTCTGTATGGTTTAGCCATGTTCTGCTGCTTCAAACTGTATAACAAGATGAACAAACAGTTGAGTGGTTAAGACCAATCGACTCCAATCTGATGGGGCCATGATTTTCAATGTGGGAAAAGATGGTCACATGCGCCAAGTTTCACCATCGGTGAAGCTGGAAGTTCTTGCCCGGGAGTGAAAAAAGGAAGAAAGAGAACTAACAGCAGCAATTTTTGACAGGGAGCCAGTGAAGTTCCTTCCCTATAAAACACAATTTGCTTTCATAAGCACTGCCATTTTTTTAGCTGTGGCTGCTTAAGCAAAAATGAAAAGTCAGAATGGTTTAGCCGTCTCCATCTTCAGCTGCCTTAAAAACAAAAAAACAAAACTACCAAAAACCCCCCCAAAAAACCATGAGTTGATCAATACAAATACTCAGGAGACCTTTCCTGCCTACACACTCTGTTCAGAGACTACTGACACTGCATCTGCTTGCCCACAAAAAGGAACACGCTTCTTGTCACTCACTGGCTGATTTCTTTTCTGTAGTGTTGTATGGGTTGTTTCTTGGTTTGTCAACTTCTGTTACAAGTTTCATTACAACAATGTTTGGTGTTTTTGCTGTGGAATTGAGTTAGGCATTGTTCAAATTGTGCTGTCAGTTTGTATAGACCGTTATAAGATTTGTTACTTGAGCAGGACGTGGATGAACAAGAGTACAATAATATAAGAATGTGTTACTTTAAAAGTACCTACTAGGTTACACGAAGATACCCATACTGTTTCATGTTTTTTCGAGGTCAATTTCAAGTGCAGACCTGCCCATGCCTTAATTCCGTTAAAAGATCAAATATGCACGTTAAAGATCCCGTAGTTTATGTAAGTGTTCTTTGGGTTACAGAAACACGAACAAACCCAGCATACATCCCCAAACTCGTAAAGTGGCTACCTTCATGGTGGGCAAAAATGGCTGCATACGCAGAATATCATCCGTGAGCCTCAAAACTCTAGCCGGGAACAAACCAAAAGACACTGATTGCATTTCTTGACTGGAAGCCAGTGAAGTGCCTTCACAATAAGTACAATTTGCAATTTTTAAGCTCTGATATTTCGAACTCTGGCTGCCTAAGCAAAAATGAAAAGTCGGCAATTGCAGGTTTAGCCATCTCCAACTGCCTCAAAAGCAAAACAAAAAACGGAACAAAACTATATAAAAAAAATACCCTGAGTTGATCAATACAAATACTCAGGAGACCTTTCCAGCCTACACATTCTGTTCAGAGACTACTGACGCTGCATCTGCTTGCCCACAAAAAGTAACACGCTTCTTGTCACTCACTGGCTGATTTCTTTTCTGTGGTGTTGTATGGGTTGTTTCTTGGTTTGTCAACTTCTGTTACAAGTTTCATTACAACAATGTTTGGTGTTTTTGCTGTGGAATTGAGTTAGGCATTGTTCAAATTGTGCTGTCAGTTTGTATAGACCGTTATAAGATTTGTTACTTGAGCAGGACGTGGATGAACAAGAGTACAATAATATAAGAATGTGTACTTTAAAAGTACCTACTAGGTTACACGAAGATACCCATACTGTTTCATGTTTTTTCGAGGTCAATTTCAAGTGCAGACCTGCCCATGCCTTAATTCCGTTAAAAGATCAAATATGCACGTTAAAGATCCCGTAGTTTATGTAAGTGTTCTTTGGGTTACAGAAACACGAACAAACCCAGCATACATCCCCAAACTCGTAAAGTGGCTACCTTCATGGTGGGCAAAAATGGCTGCATACGCAGAATATCATCCGTGAGCCTCAAAACTCTAGCCGGGAACAAACCATAAGACACTGACTGCATTTCTTGACTGGAAGCCAGTGAAGTGCCTTCACAATAAGTACAATTTGCAATTTTTAAGCTCTGATATTTCGAACTCTGGCTGCCTAAGCAAAAATGAAAAGTTGGCAATTGCAGGTTTAGCCATCTCCAACTGCCTCAAAAGCAAAACAAAAAACGGAACAAAACTATATAAAAAAATACCCTGAGTTGATCAATACAAATACTCAGGAGACCTTTCCAGCCTACACATTCTGTTCAGAGACTACTGACGCTGCATCTGCTTGCCCACAAAAAGTAACATGCTTCTTGTCACTCACTGGCTGATTTCTTTTCTGTGGTGTTGTATGGGTTGTTTCTTGGTTTGTCAACTTGTGTTACAAGTTTCATTTCAACAATGCTGTTTTTGCTTTGGAATCGAGTTAGGCATTGTTCAAATTGTGCTGTAAGTTTGTATTGACTGTTATAAGCATTGTCATTTCAACAGGACGTGGATGAACAAGAGTACAATAATATAAGAATTTGTTACTTTAAAAGTACCTACTAGGTTACATGAAGATACCCATACTGTTTCATGTTTTTTCCAGGTCAATTTCAAATGCAGACCTGCCCATGCCTTAATTCCGTTAAAAGATCAAATATGCACGTTAAAAATCCCGTAGTTTATGTAAGTGTTCTTTGGGTTACAGAAACACGAACATACCCAGCATACATCCCCAAAATCGTAATGTGGCTACCTTCATGGTGGGCAAAAATGGCTGCATACGCAGAATATCATCCGTGAACCTGGCAGCTCTAGCCAGGAAAAAACCATAAGACACTGACTGCATTTCTTGACTGGAAGCCAGTGAAGTGCCTTCACAATAAGTACAGTTTGCATTTTTTTTAAGCACTGATATTTCGAACTCTGGCTGCCTAAGCAAAAATGAAAAGTCCGCATGGTTTAGCCATCTCAAGCTGCCTCAAAAGCAAAACAAAAAAAAACAGAACAAAAACAACAACAAAAAACCCTGAGTTGATCAATACAAATACTCAGGAGACGTTTCCTGCCTACACACTTTGTTCAGGGACCATTGACACTGCATCTGCTTGCCCACAAAAAGGAACACGCTTCTTGTCACTCACTGGCTGATTTCTTTTCTGTAGTGTTGTATGGATGTTTCTTGGTTTGTCAACTTCTGTTACAAGTTTCATTACAACAATGTTGCAGGGTTTTTTGCTTTGGAATTGAGTTAGGCATTGTTCAAATTGTGCTGTCAGTGTATATTGACCGTTAGAAGCTTTGTCATTTGAACAGGACGTGGATGAACAAGAGTACAATAATACCAGAATTTGTTACTTTAAAAGTACCTACTAGGTTACATGAAAATACCCATACTGTTTCATGTTTTATATGGGTCCATGAAGTCATGGGTTTGAACCTCGGCGGCATCAAGTGAACTAGAGGTAGGGATTTTTAAGATTTTCCAGGTCAATTTCAAATACAGACATGCCAGTGCCTTTATTTCCGTGTATATATACATATTTAAAAGATCAAATATGCACGTTAAAAATCCCGTAGTTTATGTAAGTGTTCTTTGGGTTACAGAAACACGAACATACCCAGCATACATCCCCAAAATCGTAATGTGGCTACCTTCATGGTGGGCAAAAATGGCTGCATACGCAGAATATCATCCGCGAACCTCGCAGCTCTAGCCGGGAATAAACCAAAAGACACTGACTGCATTTCTTGACTGGAAGCCAGTGAAGTGCCTTCACAATAAGTACAATTTGCATTTTTTTAAGCACTGATATTTCGAACTATGGCTGATTAAACAAAAATGAAAAGTCGGCACGGTTTAGCCATCTCCAGCTGCCTCAAAAAACAAAAAAACGAACAAAACTAAAAAGATAGCCTTAGCTGATCAATACAAAAACTCAGGAGACCTTTTCTGCACACTGCTCAAGGACTGAAACTGCATTTGCTGGCTGACAGAAAAGAACACGTTTCTTGTCACTCACTGGCTGATTTCTTTTCTGTAGTGTTGTATGGGAACGGGATAGCTCAGTGGTCGGAGCACTCGCTTTCCCCCAACCAAGTTAAGCAGCGTCGAGCGTGGTTACCAGTTGGATGGGTGACCGTTTGCGCAACTTGGCTTCAGTACAGTTCCCCCAGTTCCCCCAGCTGTAAATGGGTACCTGCCCTCTTTAGGGTCAGGGAAGGTAAAGCAGCGAGGGAGAGGAGATGGGCGCCGCCCTCAATATGCTGGCCCTAGAGAAGTGAGGTCTCTGACGCCTCGCTCCCCTACGACCTTATAGGTTATGGGACTCCTTTACCTTTTTTACCTCCTTAGTGTTGTATGGGTTGTTTCTTGGTTTGTCAACTTCTGTTACAAGTTTTATTTCAATAATGTTTGGTGTTTTTGCTTTGGAATTGAGTTTGGCATTGTTCAAATAGTGCTGTCAGTTTGTATTGACCGTTATAAGCTTTGTCATTTGAACAGGACATGGATGAACAAGAATGTGTTACTTCAAAAAACAGCTCACTCGATTACTTAGAGATACAATTCATTGCTTCAGGTTCAAAGTATACTGGAAAAGCCTGAGAGATAAAAAAAATTATGCAGTATTACAGGAAAAGTGAGTTTTATGATGAAAAACTGCAATCTATTTTTTGTGACATGAAAAGCCGCATACTTGGGGTTTTTAAAATTTTCTTTCTTTTCTTTTTTTATCCCTTTGCTTTGATTTTTACTTTTCTTTCCAGATAGATAGAGATAGACAGACAGACAGACAGACAGATAGATAGATAGATAGACAGACAGACAGACAGATAGATAGATAGATAGATAGATAGATAGATAGTTAGATAGATAGATAGATAGATAGATAGATAGATAGATAGATAGATAGATAGATAGATAGATAGATAGACAGACAGAGAGACAGAGAGACAGACAGTCAGACAGATAGATAGATAGATAGATAGATAGATAGATAGATAGATAGATAGATAGATAGATAGATAGATAGATAGATAGATAGACAATAGATAGATAGATAAATAGATAGACATACACAGTTTTGTGTTTGTAAATTTGAATCAGTTTTGTGTGTATATATATTATATCTATACATATATATATACATATGTATATATATTAGCTTATGTAGAATTTTTCTGTAGTCAAATAGGTATAGTGACTACATACGACTATTAAAACCACTACTTATATATATATATAGAGAGAGAGATATATACATATATCTATATATCTATATCTATATATCTATATATATATATATATATATATATATATATATATATATATATATATATATATATATATGTGCCACTTTCAGTCACGGCAGATTTCTCTATGTGAAATTCGGGCTACTCTCCCATGGGAAGAGCGTGTCACCACAAGAGCAACAACTATATAACATAAGCGGAAAAAAAATCAATGATCTCTTCTAAACAGTAGCTGTTTTCACACGTCTGATATCGTCTTACAAAGAAGATGGTGGTAATGGTGACCAAGAACCTCAGGCTAATGAAGAAACACCTGTGGTGCCACCTGCGAGGCGCCAGGAGAAATCCTCTCCTCAGACAGACTTGTCCTGCCCTCCAAGCTCTGTCTTTGTCAGCTAAACACATCAATAGGTCTCTCTTGGGTGGAAACGGCCTGTAACCCCTCCCCCAAAGAAAAGCATGAGTACCCCTCTCTCCTCTGTGTCTCTGTATATCCCCCCTTTTCTAAATATTCTCTCTTCTCTTTTCCTGTTGGTAGTTACCAGGGTGTTTTTTTTCTTTTAAAACAAGTGAAAGTAGCTAGGTAAGTAAGTAAAAGAAAAAAGTAAGTATGTAATAAATGTAAGTGAGTATATTTAAAAAAAGTCAGTCAGCCAGTCAGTAAGTGCGTGAGTGTGTAAGTCAGTACGTAGGTAAGTATGATAGTAATAAAGTAATCAATCAACCAACCAACAAAGCAAGCAAGCAACCAATCAACCAGTGAACCAATCAACTAACTAACTGCTGGTTAGGGGAGGGATAAGTTCAGGGAGGAGAGGGATACGGATGGGAGGGTAAGTCAAGGAGAGGGTGGTGCTGCAAGAGAAGATGAAAAAGAAAATTGTGGCCCACACTTGGATCTAGGATAGGTACAATTTCCCACATGACCAAATATATTATATCATTCATAAAATAGAAGCGGGGGAAAACAACAAAACTGATTTACAAAAACTGGACTATTTTACGTAGTCATGTGTACCACTATGTATTTTTTACTTGTCTAAGTCATTTTCACTTTAGCAAAGAATGGAAGCAGTTACAGGGTTAACCATCCTGAGCTACATCAGACACAAAAACAAAACTCAGTGGATCAATAGCAACAATACTCAGGAGACGTTTTCCCAAAGTCTTGTCTGTTCAAGGACTGACACCACATCTGCTCGCTGACAAAAGTAACAAGTTTCTTGTCACTGGCTGATTTCATTCTCCGCTGCTGTTATGGATTGTTCCTTTGTTTGTCAAGTCCTATTACAAGTTTCCTTTCATGACGCCTTGGCTTTTGGGGATCCAGTTCTGTGTTGTTGAAATTGCTTTGTCACTTTCCATTGACCTTGAATGCTTGAGTTTGAGCAAGTCATGGAACATGGATACACGAAATACTGATTCAGGTTTAAAGTGTATTTGGAAAAGGCCGTAAAAATGGGCTGCGTGATGTGTCAAGAGTTGCCTGTAAGACTGGTCACAAAAAGCAGTGATTTGTCAATGGGTAACTGGAGACTCTGTCTTTATTGGTCATTTTTTACTTTTCTTTTTTCTCGTTTCTTTCTAACTTACTTTCTTTCTTTTCTATTAGCTCCTTTTCTTTGTTTCTTTTCTTTCTTCTTTTTTGTTGGTTTGGGTTTGTTTGTTTTTTGCCCTACTAGTTGGCTGGCTCACTGGCTGGCTGACTGGATGGATGGATTTGTAATACTGTTTGCCATTGTGTAACTGTTGCTGTTTTTTTGTTGCAGCCTTAATGTTTGAGGCGCTTTTCGGCGTCCATGCTAGTTTGCTAGTTATTTGATTAGTTAGCCATTTATCCAGTTAGCCAGTTAGTTAGTTAGTTAGTTACTTACTTACTTACTTACTTACTTACTTACTTAGTAGTTAGTTTTTTTGTTAGTTCATTCGTTTGTTCGTTCGTTAGTTAGTTAGTTAGTTAACTAGTTAGTTCATTCGTTCGTTCGTTCATTCGTTTATTTGTTTGTTTGTTCATTTGTTCACTAGTTAGTTAGTCAATCAACCAGTAAGTCTGGTGGCTGCTTGGTCAGTCGGTCGGTCAGTCAGTCAGTTGGGTGGTTGGTTCGGTGGCTGGTTGATTGGCTAAATGGGTTGTTGGTTGGATAGGTTGATGGTTGCCTGGTTGGCTTGCTGTTTGGTTGCTTGCTTGGTTGGTTGGTTAGTTAGTTGGTTGTTTGGTTCATTCGTTCGGTTGTTCGTTGGTTCATTCGTTCGTTGCGCTGTAACTTACATACTTACCCACATACATACTTACTTATTTACATACATATTTACGTACTTACTTCCTAACTAGCTAGCTACTTTCACTTGTCTTAGACGAAAATGGCTAACGCCAGCAGGAAGTGAGAAAGAACAAGTACAAAGAATGAATACACACACTGAGAAAGGAATAGCCACGCTTTCGTTTTGGGGAAGGAGAACTGAGGTAGGGGGAGTGGGGCGCTACAGGCCTTTTCCACCCAGGAAAGACCTATTGATGTGAACAGCTGACAAAGACAGAGCTTGGAGGGCAGGACAAGTCTGTCTGAGGAGAGGATTTCTTCTGGCGTCTTAGAGGTGGCACCATAGACGTTTCTTCATTAGCCTAAGGTTCTTATCCACCATTACTACTACTTTCCTAAGCTGCGGTCAGGATGTGTGAAAACAGTTTCCGTTCCGAAGCGACCATTGATCGTATTCTTCTTCTTCGTCGTCGTCGTCGTCGAACGCTAAGACAGCAACTATTGTTGTCTGTCAGTTCAGGGAAAATGCGTTGCACTGCCGTTAAGCACCTGACAAATCAGGACCAATGCATCTGACTCCGGCGTCGGAGAGATTTGCTAGCAATCTTTTTAAGTCTTTCTTGTGGAAAAGAGGCAGAAGAACGGACCAAGAAGGCAGAAAATAGACAAGAAGGAGGAGAAGGAAGAAAAGTAACAAGGAAAAAGCAAAGAGAGGGATAGAAAGGAAGAAACAGACTTTCCAGAAGGTGGGAACGCTATTTATACTGATAGGCTCCCCTTGTATGCTCACTGGGGAGATCGTATTATATGATTGAAATGATTTTAGTGTCGTTGAGTTTCATGCGTTTGTAAATTTGAATGTTTTGTGGCCATGATATGAGAGTTTGTCAAAACTGTTCTGATTTGACTAACTTTGTCTCAATACGCCCACTATTCATATCTAATGATTTGATATTTGATCTCTTAAGTAACGTTGTTTTTTTTTTGGTAATCAAATAGAAACAGTGAGCAAATATTGCTTTTAAAACCATTATCAGTATATATTAAAAAAATAATTATAAAAAACCCCACAACCTTTCTGAATATAATTGCACCTTTCTTCCTCTCATTGTGCTTATCACTTTCATTCTAACCAAACATTGAAGGGCAGTATGGCTTAACCTCCCCTAAACTACAAAAACGTAGAGAAAAAACCCCCAACGATGGCCTGAAGAATCCATATCAAGTCCCTGGAGATGTCTCCACGGAGCTGTTCTTCGAGGTCCCGCCTGGCCCTGGCATCTGCTCCCAGACAAATGCCACAGGTTTCCTGTCAGCAGCGGAGTTCAGTGCCTGTGATTGTTCATTTGCCTTGTCAGGTCTTATTGCGGCTTCCATTTCACAAGGCCCTTCTCACCGGGGCCTGGAGGAATAGATTGCCGGAATGACTTTGTCAGCTTCCATTACCCACACACACACACACCCCAGACTCTACAAGTTTCTCGTGATTCTGGTCACAGATCAACTCAATGTCGTTTCATGTGGACTCAAGGGGGTATGGTGGTGGTGGTGGTGTGTTTGGGGGTCGGGGGGTGGGGAGGGGTAGGGGGGGTGTTCTATGGAAAACGGTGTAAATGAGTCTGGTCATGCTATTTGATGAGAGATGCTTTTTCTAGTTATGGGAATGAGATGCTGTTTCTTCTCTCTCTCTCTCTCTCTCTCTCTCTCTCTCTCTCTCTCTCTCTCTCTCTCTCTCTCTCTCTCTCCTCTCTCTCTCTCCTCTCTCTCTCTCCCTCTCTCTCACTCTCCTCTCTCTCTCTCTCTCTCTCTCTCTCTCCTCTCTCCTCTCTCCCTCTCTCTTCTTTCTTTCTTTCTTTCTCTCTATTTTCTCTCTTTCTTTCTTTCATTCTATATTTCTGTCTCTTTACATCATTTTCTTAATTCAGTCATTCTTTTGCATTTCTCCACCTTTTTAGTTCTATTTTAACGCTTATTGTTTGTTCATCAAACGTTTGTTTTAGTCTTAAGTCTCAAGTTAGGAGATGACTTGATTTTAAAATCTTCTGGAGATTAACTTTTCTTTTGTCCATTAGTTCAGATCATAAGCCTTGGTCTTCATGTCAATTGTTTTCTTACATGAGACTTAGATCGAAGTTTCGTGTGCACCATGCATTTAGGGCGCGCGTGTAAAAGAACCCGTACCACGACAAGAAAAGAATTGTCACAGCCATTTCTTCGCCAGAATAAAATCCACTTTCATATTTTTAAAAATGCCATAGAAAATATCAGAAAGATGGTTCTTTACTGTAATGATGAGGTCTCTTCAGATATGTCAACCCAAATAACATCTTGCGCAGACGTTAAAACCTGTTCCACTTTTCCGAAGAGTATGCCATTATATGCTGGTTGGATCGGGGAACAAAATTTACAGAAACTCATACACACCGGGACTGGATGTAAAAACACACATGAGTGCTTATTCCATTAACCTCGAAATAAAGTAATTAGATAAGCAAAATAAAAAGAAAGTTTACTTCAAAAGTTTGTCTCAACTTTAAATATTACATTCAAATGACAAAATTTATTATATGGTATAGTATTTAATACTATTTCGAACAGATTTTTTTATACACTGTTGATTAATTTCTCTTTTATTTTTTTCATACGTGAATTTTACCTAGTTTACTTAAGAACAGTCAGTCAGTCATGCAGCCAGTTTGTCAGTCAATCTGTCAGTCAGTCATGCTGTCAGTCATATTGTCAGTCAGTCATTCACTCACCTAACCTTTTGGTAGGTCAGGTGGATGGCCAGTTTATCAGTCAGTGAATTAGTGAGTTATCCAATCGGTCGATCAAGTGAAAATCCGTCCATCCGTCCGTCCGTCCGTCCGTCTGTCCGTCGTTCGTCCGTCTGTCTGCTAGTCAGTCAGTTGGTTGTTGGTTTGTCAGTCGGTCAGCCAGACAGCCAGTCAAGCGGTCAGTTTCATTTACTGCAGTGAAACGGACCCTTGCAAAGTAGATTGAAGATGAATAATGTATACATTCAGCCATTTGCTTCATTCCGTGGGTCTATCCTATAATCGCAGTGTGCTGACAAAAGTCGTCCTGAAGATTAAGTTGTCCATTAAATGGTCAACTCTGCACTTTGTACTAGTGGTTAGTTATCAATGTGTAAGCTGATGGACAGTGTGTGCACCATTGGGGGTGAGCTATGAAACTTATATTTTTGTTACTAGGGGGAAAATGTTTAATGTCTTTGAATTATTCTATCCGTAACTGCCATAGTATATAAATTCTTGAAGGGATCTCCAAAATCCTGCTGTAGTATGAGCGAAGAAAAATAGAGAAAGAACATGGAAGTGGCATTTGAAGTGTATGTGTATCAGAGAAAAGGGGTGGCACAGAGACAGACAGACAGAGCAAGGACGACAAGAAATTAATGTAGAAAGGTGAAAACTACAAATAACTTTTTGTTCAGATAAAATGACAAAAGTGACAAGAGTCAGCTTGATCTATACAACTGACAACAACCAACAACAATAAAAAAGACAGACGTTAAAGGGCAAGAGAACCGGTAAGTGTCAAGAGAGGATTTCTCTGGCGTCTAGGAGCTGTGACCAAGCAGACGTTCCTTCATTAGTAGAAAGTTTCAGAACACCATCACTACTACTATCGTTTACCATTCTGGTCAAGGAAAAAAAGAAAAGAGTGGTTCTGAAATGGCTTCATTCCCTAAACGGCCATTTCCGCCCTAATCAGGTGAAGTGCTGAGGAGGGCTGGTCTTTCTTCTCCATTTACTTGATTTGAAGGGGGTCAGGGACCGGAGGAGCTGTCGTCCATTAAGTGAATAGACTTGTCGATATCTGGTGACCATGACCCAACGCTGTAGACTTTTAAGTTCAGGTTTTTGTTGACCTTAATTCGTTTTTAACAAGTTGCATTTTAATGAGTTTTTTAGAACAGGAAATGTGACCGAATTTGTTTTGATCTGTTATCTTTTCATTAATTTCACACACTTACAAATCAGGCAGGGTGTATTTCATTAGTGAATAGACTTGTTGATATCTCGTGACCATGACCTAGGGCTGTAGACTTTTAAGTTTGAGTTTTTGTTGACTTTTTTTAACAAGCTGTATTTTAATGAGTTTTCTAGAACAGGAAATGTGACTAAATTTTTTTTTATCTGTTCTCTTTCCATTAATTTCACACACAAAAAGTAGTGCAGATATGGTTAGCTTGATTTGATAACTAAAAGTTTCTGTATTCATGTTAGGTAATTGTACTGATCAATTATTTTTCTTTTGTTGTGTATAATAGGCAGTTTTTACTTCTGCTGCACCTGCATATACACCTAGGAATTGTTAGGTTGTAAGAAAAAGGGTACATGAATGTTGTAGTCTGTAGAAAAAAATGTGAACCCAGAGGCTTTATATGAGTACGTTTTTGTTTTAGCTTGGTTTTTTTATTCCTTGGCTAGATGTCCAAGGTTTATGAATGGTGAGATTTTGTGGTAGTTGTTTTTTTTTTTGCTCACCACAATTTGGGGATATATGAGTAAGTTCAACGCTTGCCTTGGGACCTTAAAACCACCACTTCCAATACCAAAAAAAGAATTGGAAAAAAACCCAATTACCAGAGCTAACTTGATCTTTGAAAGTGCATTTGTTGGTAAACGGAATGAAAACTTAATACAAAAAATTCAGTAACATTTCATGTTGTTTTTGGGCCCAACGGTAAGATTTAGTTCTTGTTTCCTTCTTAATAATTATTGTCTCTGTGTTGATGTGCTGACATGACAATTACCCTCCGAATGGTTTAAGCAAAACAACGAGAGAAAAGACTAGCATTGTATTGAAAAAAGATAGAAAAATCATGCTGACAGATAGAAAGACAGAGAGGCAGATAGCCTGATAAACAGATATACTGTGTCTTTACGAAAATTGAAATCAAAGCCATGTACGACACTTGATAATGCCTATCTGACCAAAAAGACAAAACTATCATGCTGGCTGAGGGGGAAAAAAACAAATGGTAAATATCCCCGCCCATTAAAGAATGTGACTGATGCATCACCTGACAAAACCACAATAGACAATGCACTGTTATGAATTGAACATACTGCAGTGACCGTTTTGCTATAATCCTTATAGACTGCAATAGTAAGTCGTATTACAATTGTTGTTAATGGTAGAATTTAGCTGACACAATAACGGTGAAGATGATAGTGCCAAAAACAATTATAGTGATGCTAACAATGCTGCTGCTGCTACTACTTCTATTACTGTGGGTGCCAGAGCAACTATACTGATGGCAATAATGACTAAGACAATAATGGCTGACGATGATGACGATAATAGAAAAAGGAAAACAACAACAATGATAACAATTATGATTACCTTAAATCAGTAGCAACCTTAAAGCTTATTGTCACCATATTTGTATTATTTTCTCAACATCAAAAAGCTCACTATAAAAACCGCTTCAGGCAATGTTCTAGAAGCAGTTCCTCTGCACGCCTTTGTTTTGAACACAGCAGCACTCTGGTCTACTCTGGGTTTCTGCTTCAACTCTGACAATTAAAGCAGCAACACCCTGTCCCTCCCAACACTCACTCCAGGATTCTTGCTCCATCCTTGATATTGAAGCAGCAAGAGACCACCCCTCCCACCACTCAACAACTAATCCCTGTAAAAGGGTGTTTGTTCACTAGCAGCTATTTCAGTGGATAGCACATGGATTAGGCTTATCCCTGATCGTAGTACAGATACGTGGAACATCACAAGCTTGTAGGATTAGTGGATGAGTAACTTGAGGTGGACAGTAAAGGAAAGTGGGTTGGTTTACAGTGTTTGCTGTTGAGACGAATGAATAGCTGTGCGGGATGTGCAATGATCCTTTGTTATCAAGTCTTCATTAGCAAGATGTGTTCCAGGGTATGTGGGTACTGTTGTTTTGGTAAAGAGGGACTGGCTGCAGAGGGGAGAATTGTAACGTGTTTTTGGTACATTTTACTACACTTACTCATTTGAAAAAGTAATTCAAACTGGACATGAATAGTATGGTCAGAAACCTGTTCAAGATTTAATGCTGCACAATACAGTCTTAAACCATCTGAGAAAAGTATATCATGGCACTAAAATATTTACATGTTGCTCTACACTGAATACATAAGTGAGAATGAGGACATATCATAACATATTGATAGTCATTTTGTGACATGATAATAAACTCCTCAACCAGCTATGTTTTGCTTTTTTGCTTCACAGACTAATTTCATATAACATATCCTCCCGTTTTTCCTCACCTCTTCATCTCTTGTCATGTAAAATCTCACTCTTCTTCACATCCATTTTAACTATAAGACAAGTTGGCAAAAATGAAAAGCTCACTACACAATGAAGGTTTTTTTTAAAAACTTAAACAATTCCCTTAAACGCCTTAGTACTGACCACATCCACACTGATCCCCTCTGGGTCTTGCTTCAACTCTGATAATTAAAGCAGCAACACTCTGGCCTTCCCAATACTCCAGGCTTCTTGCTTCATCCTTGATATTGAAGCAGCAGGAGGTCACCCCTCCCACCACTCAGCAACTAATCCATGTAAAAGGGTGTTTGTTCACCAGCAGCTATTTCAGTGGATAGCACATGGATTAGGTTTTATCCCTGATCACAGTAAAGATACGTGGAATATCACAAGCTTGTAGGATAAGTGGGTGAGTAATTCGAGGTGGACAGTAAAGTGAAGTGGGCTGAATTACAGTGTTTGCTGTGGAGAAGAATGAATAGATGTATAGGATGTACAGAAGTCCTTCATTTGCAAGTCTAGTCTGGCTTGTGGAAGCATCACAGAATAAGTGTAGTTTGAGGAGGGAGGGACTGATTGGTGTGGGGAGTGGAGAGAATGGAGATGTGTTTCAGGTACATGTTACTACACTGATTCATTTGATAAAGTAATTCAAATGAACAGAAATGTTGTGGTCAGAAACCTGTTTCAGGTTTAATGCTCTTCAAAACTATCTTAAACCATAAGAGAAAATAGGATGTCATGACACAAAAGAAAATTACGTATTGCTATGCACTGTATAGTTGAGAGAGATTAAGAACAGGTCATCATAATTATAGTACTAGTCATTGTATGTTATGATATCACACTTTTCATCCAATTACTTTATCACACTCCTCATGCAATTACTTTCTTATGGATAAACAGCCTATTCATATAACACTTCCCCCTTCCCTTCTTCCCTCTTCTTCACCTCTGGTCATGTAACACCTCACTCTCCTCCACATCCATTCTAACAAAAAGAGAAGTTTGCACAAATGAATGAGGTCACTACACAATGTAGATTGCTTCAGGCAATGTTGGCCAGTGTAAATAGTGTCTTTCAAACAATTCTCCTGCACTCTTTGTATTGAACACAACAACCACACTGATCTATACTGGGTTTCTGCTTCAACTCCAATAATTAAAGCAGCAACACCCTGTCCCTCCCAGCACCCACTCCAGGCTTCTTGCTCCATCCTTGATATTGGAGCAGCACGACACCATCCCTCCCACCACTCAACAACTAATCCCTGTAAAAGGGTGTTTGTTCACCAGCAGCTATTTCAGTGGATAGCACATGGATTAGGTTTTATCCCTGATCACAGTACAGATATGTGGAATATCACAAGCTTGTAGGATGAGTGGGTGAGTACTTGGAGGTGGACAGTAAAGTGAAGTGGGCTGGATTACAGTGTTTGCTGTGGAGAAGAATAAATAGCTGTATAGGATGTACAGACGTCCTTCATTAGCAAGTCTTGTCTGCCTTGTGGACGTGTTCCAGAATAAATGGTTTTGTAGTTTTCGTAAGGAGAGACTGGCTGAACAGGAAGGGAAGAAGATGGAAACATGGTTCATGTACATTTTGCCACATTGATTTATCTTATAAAAGAACTCAAATGTTATAGAAAAAATGTGGTTATAACCCTGTTCAAGATTTCATGCTCCACAATACTTATTAAACCATCTGGTAAAAATATATCATTGTACTAGAGAAAATAGCATTTTTCTATACACTGAATAGCTGAGAGAAATTGAGAAAAGATTATAATATATCAATAGCCATTGTATGGTATATCGCACTCCTAATCCAATTACTTTTTTATGCTTAATCAACCTGCTCAATATAACATTGCCCCTTCCCTTCTTCCTCATCTCTCCACCTTACTCTCCCTTCACATCCATTTTAATGATAAGACAAGTTGGCAAAAATAAATGGACTCTATACACAATGAAACTTGCCATAGGCAATGTTGGCCAATGTAAATAATGTCTTTCAAACAATTCCCCTGCACGCCTTTGTATTGAACACAGCAACTACACTGATCCACTCTGAGTCTTGCTTCAACTCCAATAATTAAAGCAGCAACACCCTGTCCCTCCCAGCACTCACTCCAGGCTTCTTGCTCCATCCTTGATATTGAAGCAGCAGGAGACCACCCCTCCCACCACTCAACAACTAATCCCTGTAAAAGGGTGTGTGTTCACCAGCAGCTATTTCAGTGGATAGCACATGGATTAGGTTTTATCCCTGATCGCAGTACAGATACGTGGAATATCACAAGCTTGTAGAATGAGTGGATGAGTAACTTGAGGTGGACAGTAAAGGAAAGTGGGTTGGTTTACAGTGTTTGCTGTTGAGACGAATGAATAGCTGTGCGGGATGTACAATGATCCTTTGTTATCAAGTCTTCATTAGCAAGATGTGTTCCAGGGTATGTGGGCACTGTTGTTTTGGTAAAGAGGGACTGGCTGCAGAGGGGAGAATTGTAACGTGTTTTTGGTACATTTTACTACACTTACTCATTTGAAAAAGTAATTCAAACTGGACATGAATAGTATGGTCAGAAACCTGTTCAAGATTTAATGCTGCACAATACAGTCTTAAACCATCTGAGAAAAGTATATCATGGCACTAAAATATTTACATGTTGCTCTACACTGAATACATAAGTGAGAATGAGGACATATCATAACATATTAATAGTCATTTTGTGACATGATAATAAACTCCTCAACCAGCTATGTTTTGCTTTTTTGCTTCACAAACTAATTTTATATAACATGTCCTCCCGTTTTTCCTCACCTCTTCATCTCTTGTCATGTAAAATCTCACTCTTCTTCACATCCATTTTAACTATAAAACAAGTTCGCAAAAATGTAAAGCTCACTACACAATGAAGGGTTTTTTTTAAAACTTAAACAATTCCCTTAAACGCCTTAGTACTGACCACATCCACACTGATCCCCTCTGGGTCTTGCTTCAACAGATAATTAAAGCAGCAACACCATTTCCCTCCCAACACTCCAGGCTTCTTGCTTCATCTTTGATATTAAAGCAGCAAGAAACTACCCTTCCCACCACTCAACAACTAGTCCCTGTAAAAGGATGTTTGTTCACCAGCAGCTATTTCAGTGGATGGCACCTGGATTAGGTTTTATCCCTGATCGCAGTAAAGATACGTGGAATATCATGAGCTTGTAGGATGAGTGGATGAGTAATTGAAGGTGGACAGTAAAGAAAAGTGGAATGGATTACAGTGTTTGCTGTGGAGAAGAATAAATAGTTGTATAGGATGTACAGAGGTCATTCATTTGCAAGTTTTATCTGGCTTGTGGAAGCATCACAGAATAAGTGTAGTATGGGTAAGGAGGGACTGGTTGGTGTGGGGAGTGGAGAGAATGGAGATGTGTTTCAGGTACATTTGACTACACTGATTCATTTGATCAAGTAATTAAAATGAACATAAATGTTGTGGCCAGAAACCTGTTTCAGGTTTAGTGCTCTTCAAAACTATCTTAAACCATAGAGAAAATCAGATGTCATGACACAAAAGAAAATTACGTATTGCTATGCACTGTATAGTTGAGAGAGATTAAGAACAGGTCATCATAATTATGTACTAGTCTTGTATGTTATGATATCAACTCTTCATCCATTACTTTATCACTCCTCATGCTTACTTTTTAAACAGCCTATTCATATACCATTTCCCCCCTCCCTTCTTCCCTCTTCTCCACCTCTGGTCATGTAATACCTTACTCTCCCTCCACATCCATTCTAACAATAAGAGAAGTTTGCAAAAATGAATGAGGTCACTACAACATGTAGATTGCTTCAGGCAATGTTGGCCAGTGTAAATAATGTCTTTCAAACAATTCCCCTGCACACCTTTGTATTGAAAACAGCAACCATAATGATCCACTCTGGGTTTCTTCTTCAACTCCAATAATTAAAGCAGCACCACCCTGTCCCTCCCAGCACTCACTCCAGGCTTCTTGCTTCATCCTTGATATTGAAGCAGCAAGAGACCTCCTCTCCCACCACTCAACAACTAATCCCTGTAAAAGGGTGTTTGTTCACCAGCAGCTATTTCAGTGGATAGGGCGTGGATTAGGTTTTATCCCTGATGACAGTACAGATACGTGGAATATCACAAGCTTGTAGGATTAGTGGATGAGTAACTGGAGGTGGACAGTAATGTGAAGTGGGCTGGATTACAGTGTTTGCTATGGAGAAGAATGAATAGATGTACAGGATGTACAGAGGTCCTTCATTAGCATGTCTTGTCTGCCTTGTGGACGTGTTCCAGAATAAATGGTTTTGTAGGTTTCGTAAGGAGAGACTGGCTGAACATAAAGGGGAGAAGATGGAAACATGGTTCATGTACATTTTGCCACATTGATTTATCTTATAAAAGAACTCAAATGTTATAGAAAAAATGGGGTTAGAACCCTGTTCAAGATTTCATGCTCCACAATACTTATTAAGCCATCTGGTAAAAATATATCATTGCACTAGAGAAAATAGCATGTTGCTATACACTGAATAGCTGAGAGAAATTGAGAAAAGATTATAATATATCAATAGTCATTGTGTGGTATATCGCACTCCTAATCCAATTACTTTTTTAAGCTTAAGCAACCTGCTCAATATAACATTCCCCCTTCCCTTCTTCCTCACCTCTCCACCTTACTCTCCCTCCACATCCATTTTAATGATAAGACAACTTGGCAAAAATAAAGAACTCTATACACAATGAAACTTGCCATAGGCAATGTTGGCCAATGTAAATAATGTCTTTCAAACAATTACCCTGCACGCCTTTGTATTGAACACAGCAACTACACTGATCCACTCGAGTCCTGCTTCAACATCGATAATTAAAGCAGCACCACCCTGTCCCTCCCAGCACTCACTCCAGGCTTCTTGCTCCATCCTTGATATTGGAGCAGCAGGAGACCACCCCTCCCACCACTTAGCAACTAATCCCTGTAAAAGGGTGTTTGTTCACCAGCAGCTATTTCAGTGGTAGCACATGGATTAGGTTTTATCCCTGATCGCAGTACAGATACGTGGAATGTCACAAGCTTGTAGGATGAGTTGATGAGTAATTGGAGGTGGGCAGTAAATGAAAGTGGATTGGTTTACAGTGTTTGCCGTGGAGAAGAAGGAATAGCTGTGTGGGATGTACAACGATGCTTTGTTAGCAAGTCTTCATTAGCAAGATGTGTTCCAGGGTATATGGGTACTGTTGTTTTGGTAAAGAGGGACTGGCTGCAGAGGGGAGAATTTAAACGTGTTTTCGGTACATTTTACTACACTTGCTCATTTGAATTGATAATAAACTCATCAACCAGCTATGTTAAACTGTTGCAAGTTTTTGCTGCACAATACTATCTTACCACTAAACATATCCTGCCTATATTTACATTTGCCTCTACACATCTGTCATGAAGACCACTTCATAATCATTTAATATAGCATAGTTGGATAATAATAAACTCTCAACCAGCATGTTTGCTTTTTTGCTTAAAACATTAAACATACTTTCCTCACCTTCCTTAGTATGTAAACCACTCCATCCATTAACTATCAACAATTGGCTAAGCTCTCTACACAGATAATTAAACACAACTAAATGTCCCTAAACGCTATTTGACTTCTATCCTTTGATATTAAAGCAGAACACCCCCAACTCCAGTCGCTCACCTGAATGGAGCAGCAAGAGGCCATCCCTCCCACCACTCAACAACTAGTCCCTGTAAAAGGGTATCTGTTCACCAGCAGTTATTTCAGTGGATAGCACATGGATTAGGTTTTATCTCTGATCACAGTACAGATATGTGGAATATCACAAGCTTGTAGGATGAGTGGTGAGTACTTGGAGGTGGACAGTAAAGAAAAGTGGGCTGGATTAGGGTGTTTGCTGTGGAGAAGAATAAATAGCTGTATAGGATGTACAGAGGTCCTTTATTTGCAAGTCTTGTCTGGCATGTGGATGCGTCACAGATTAAGTATAGTTTGGGTAAGGAGGGACTGATTGGTGTGGGCAGTGGAGAGAATGGAGATGTGTTTCAGGTACATTTTACTACATTGATTCATTTGATAAAGTAATTCAAATGAACAGAAATGTTGTGGTCAGAAACCTGTTTCAGGTTTAATGCTCTTCAAAGCTATCTTAAACCATCAGAGAAAAAAGTATGTCATGACACAAAAGAAAGTTGCATATTGCTATGTATTGCATAGTTGAGAGAGATTAAGAACAGGTCATCATATAGTAATAGTCGTTGTATGGTATGATATCACACTCCTCATCCAGTAACTTTTTTATGCTTAAACAGCCTATTCATATACCATTTCCCCCCTCCCTTCCTCCCTCTTCTCCACCTCAGGTCATGTAACACCTCACTCTCTTCCACATCCATTCTAACAATAAGAGAAGTTTGCACAAATGAATGAGGTCACTACAACATGTAGATTGCTTCAGGCAATGTTGGCCAGTGTAAATAATGTCTTTCAAACAATTCTCCTGCATGCCTTTGTATTGAACACAACAACCACACTGATCTATACTGGGTTTCTGCTTCAACTCTGATAATTAAAGCAGCAACACACCCTGTCCCTCCCAGCACTCACTCCAGGCTTCTTGCTCCATCCTTGATATTGGAGCAGCAAGAGACCTCCTCTCCCACCACTCAACAACTAATCCCTGTAAAAGGGTTTTTGTTCACCAGCAGCTATTTCAGTGGATGGCACGTGGATTAGGTTTTATCCCTGATCGAAGTACAGATACGTGGAATATCACAAGCCTGTAGGATGAGAGGATGAGTAACTGGAGGTGGACAGTTAAGGAAAGTGGGCTTGATTACAGTGTTTGCTGTGGAGAAGAATAAATAGCTGTATAGGATTACAGAGGTCCTTCATTAGCAAGTCTTGTCTGCCTTGTGGACATGTTCCAGAATAAATGGTTTTGTATGTTTCGTAAGGAGAGACTGGCTGAACATAAAGGGGAGAAGATGGAAACATGGTTCATGTACATTTTGCCACATTGATTTATCTTATAAAAGAACTCAAATGTTATAGAAAAAATGTGGTTATAACCCTGTTCAAGATTTCATGCTCCACAATACTTATTAAACCATCTGGTAAAAATATATCATTGCACTAGAGAAAATAGCATTTTTCTATACACTGAATAGCTGAGAGAAATTGAAAAACGATTGTAACATATTAATAGTCATTGTATGGTATAATATCACATTCCTTATCCTTATCCGGGGATGGTATAGCTCAGTGGTCGGAGCACTCGCTTTCCCCCAGCCAAGTTAAGCAGCGTGGAGCGTGGTTACCAGTTGGATGGGTGACCGTTTGCGTGCCTTGGCTTCAGTACAGTTCCCCCAGTTCACCCAGCTGTAAATGGGTACCTGCCCTCTTTAGGGTCAGGGAAGGTAAAGCAGCGAGGGAGAGGAGATGGGCGCCGCCCTCAATATGCTGGCCCTAGAGAAGTGAGGTCTCTGACGCCTCGCTCCCCTACGACCTTATAGGTTATGGGACACCTTTACCTTTACCTTTATCCAATAACTTGTTATGCTTAAGCAGTCTGTTCAATATAACATTCCCTCTTACCTTCTTCCTCACCTCTCCTTCTCTTGTCAGGTAACACCTCACTCTCCCTCCACATCCATTCTAATGATAAGAGAAGTTTGCAAAAATGAATGAGGTCACTACACAATGTAGATTGCTTCAGGCAATGTTGGCCAGTGTAAATAGTGTCTTTCAAACAATTCCCCTGCATGCCTTTGTATTGAACACAGCAACCACACTGATCCACTCTGGCTTTCTGCTTCAACTCTGATAATTAAAGCAGCACCACCCTGTCCCTCCCAACACTCACTCCAGGCTTCTTGCTCCATCCTTGATATTGAAGCAGCACGACACTACCTCTCCCACCACTCAGCAACTAATCCTTGTAAAAGGGTGTTTGTTTCACCAGCAGCTATTTCAGTGGATAACACATGGATTGACTGCTAGACCTAGTAATACTAGGGATGTGTGGAAAATCACAAACTTGTAGGATGAGGGGGTAAGTAATTGGATGTGAGTAGTGATGGAAAGTGGGTTGGATTACAGTGTTTGTGATGGAGATGAATATAAGATCACATGGAATTGCAAGGGATTCTTCATTTGCAACTCTTGTCTAGCTCAGAGACATGTATCAGAATAAGTAGTTTTTTTATTGCTGTGGTGGAGATGGGTGGGAGTGGGGAGAGGTTAAGAAGGTGTGCTGAGAAAAATGTGTTCTGTTTCCTCTAATGAGGTAGCCCAAATTTTACACACACAAAATAAATCTGATAAGAAAACATTGCAAGTTCTAATAATGGATGATTTGATCTAAGATTGTACCCCCAAAAATAAAAGGACAGTATATTAGCATCAAGGTATTTTACATTAAGAAACAATATAATATTACAGGAAATAGTTCAATGCTATGTAGTATAATGCAAAGCCATAATTAGAAGACAAATTAATGCAGTAAACACAATTGATATCACAATCCAATACCAAGCAACACAATCAAACACAACACAATGCAGAGAATCATGCCACAGTTCAGCAACCCCAGTACCATGCTATGCACTTGAGTATTTCCTACACATCTGCATACATATAGAATATCATCTGTACTTCATACCACCTCTGCAAGAAGCGAATTTCATGCAATACAACTAAGACTTAAAACAATACAATAAAAACATGTTTAAATGGTATCCTGGATAACTTTGACCCCTTTTATCATTTTCTTAAATCCTACCAGCACAGCCTGAATTTCATTCAGAGATGTCCACGAGAACTCTAAATGCTACATACTTTACAATATGCTAACCTTTCATTTCCTGAAATGGAAGTCATAATGACAGAACATTGACATTCTCCAATATCTGACCTAGCACCTCCGTTTTCAGGTATTTGTGATTGTTGTGTAAGTCTCTGAAGAAAGAAAGAAAGAAAGAAAGAGAGAAAGAAAGACAGACAGACAGACAGAAAGTTTTTTTTAAAAAAAGACAAAGAAAGCAAATTACAAAGTGTTAGGTATTCTTTAAAGTATCAGGCAACGTTGATTAAAACGCAAATGAAGAGGGTTCATGAGTTTGAAGACCAGAGACCACTAGGTTGGCTTCCTTTAACAACTCTTTTTATCCCTTATTTTCAAAAGATGAAGCAGTGTTTCAATCACTTTTGAACACCTCTGTTTTATTCTTTCTCCATTTCTATAGTTCCTATTTATGGTTTATTTGCTTTTCCTTTGTTTCTTTAGTTTTTGTGTTCCTTATATGTTTGCCTTTCTTTATATACCTGTTGCTGTATCTCGTTTTTCTCCTTTCTTTCTTTCTTTTTTTCATTCTTTCTTTCCGTTTTCCCATTGTTTCTTTACTTTCTTCTTTTTCATCTTTATCTTCTTTATTTCATTCTTTTCAATCTTTCTGTTTATTTGATTCTTCTATTGTAACATCGTTCCATTCGATGCATCTCAGACTTATTCAAAATTATTTTTGTGCTGAAATGGAACTATTCAGAAACAGGAATACAGTTTCATAGTGTCTGTTTCTTCTTTCAAAGTATGTGTTGGTACTAGATTGTATAAACGTTAGTAATAAGGATATGGATGGGGATTATAGTTGTCTATTAAAAATATAAGAAATTTTGGATTGCGTTCTCCATAAGATAAGTCCTAGGGATAAAAAGTTGCAAGATTGGGCGAGAGTCTAGTTATAAAATAATGTCAAACTATACTTGTTTTCTTTCATAACTTTTCTCTGTGCCAAATACTTATATAAAATGTTTTTGCTTTATGTTACAACTTAAAATTATGACTTTAAACGGTTTCATGCACTGACAAGCAATTACTACAGTTTCACTAAATCAAAAAAGAAAGTTCCTCTTGTGTATACTTCTCTTTTACAAAGCCAGAAACATTCATTTTCTACATGTCACTGTTCCTAACGGTTCCCCTCGAAGATCATTTTATTAAAGTACCTGGTTCTCATGTAAGGTCTAGGATATAGCCACAGGTAAATACTGTTTTAAGGTAATACACAAACATTCCTATGATGCTGTAGGATAAATACAAGACTGGGAAAAAAATTACTGCTGGAAACCGAGAAACGGTTGATTCCTGCAGTCACTTGAGCTACAACCGGCAGTGACAGAAATATCAATAGCAAATAACACCAACCATAATAACTTCCAACAATGTGTTCCAGTAACAACAACAAAATTCAATAGCAGCAACAAGAACAATAGCTACACAACCCTACCCCTTGTCCACCCACTCTGATTTTGAGCAGCACTTGACATTTTCTCCCAGTAGTACGGCTTGTAAATCAGGGTAATTGTTCTCTAAGGAATTGTCACCCTGCAGGCTATTAGCTCAGGGTGGCACGTGCAATTTTGCTGGTGTGAAAATGAAGCGAGTGGGTGAAGGTGGCAGAGGTAATGTGACGGTGTGAGGTGGGGAAGGTTAAGGGGTAATGATGGTTCTCACTCTGTGATGGCCATCTCTGACACCTTCCCTCCATTGTCCCCAGCACTGGTGGGATATACAGTTATTACGGTTGACGCCGTTTGTACATTATAACTATTCTGATCACACTGTTATGATGTCTGTACTTGTATGACAAAGGTGGGGTTCTGAGTAAGGAAGGGAGGCAATCAGTTTTGGTTTGGTTTGGCTTGTTCCCCGTAGGGATGTCAGGGGCCTGTCAGTATAAATGGCAATCTCACCATCTGCAAATTCTGTGCTAGGAATCCCTCTTTTCTATCACTCTCTTTGTTTCTGCCTTGTTCCTGTTCTTCCTGTCACCTCTTCCTTGCCTATTTTTTGCCTTCTTGGTCCATTCCAGTGCCTTTTTTCAGAATGACTTAATAACAATTCTCTTCCATGCTGAAGTCAGATGCACTGGGCTTAAGTACTTAGGCACTTGAAGGCAGCACAACTCACTTTCTCTCATATGACAGACAACAGTAGTTTTTGTGGGGTGTTCAAAGATGAAGAAGAAGAATCTTTGTGATTATTGCTGCTGTTAGGTTTGGTTTTGCCCTTCTTAGTGTTTTCCAAATTGACCACCCTGGGTGTCACCCAGAATATGGCCTGTGTCTCTCTCATCTTACCTCTCGCTAGATGTTAATTTTAGAGCATGTTTTCAAATACTTCGTCATTTTGGCCGCCATATTCCGATTTCATATGATTATTTTTATTTTCTATGAAGTCGCTCCTTCAGAGTCACAAGTGGATCTTCAGTTGGCTACATTTCACAAGGGCGACACATGTTATAGGTGAGTGGTTAAGACCATTTGACTTTAATTCCATGGGGGGAGTTGTGGGTTTGAATCTATTCGTACAAAAGTGAAAGTAATTCAAGTTTAATGTCCCGATGAGAAAATAGTTCTCAATCTATTTTATTGCTGTGGATTTCTTTTTCTTTTGAAGATAATAGATAAGCACACGTGTGCTTTTTTATTTTACATCCACTCACTGTGTGCATGCGGTTTTGTAAATTGTGTCATCCTTTCCCACTGGCTCAAAATGGCTTACTCTTTTTTTAATATATATTTTGACACCCTTTTGAGTGTCAGTAAGGACTGTATGACACTACCCACGTAGTCAACGTACGTTTGAAGGCGTTTTCTTTTCCCCTCTTACCATGGATGAAGACGAGATAGCTCAGTGGTCAGAGCACTTGCTTTCCCCCAGCCAGTGTTAAGCAGCATCGAACGTGGTTACCAGTTGGATGGGTAACCGTTTGCGCGCCTTGGCTTCTGTATTGTCCCCCACTTCACCCAGCTGTAAATGGGCACCTGACTCTTTAGGGTCAGGGAAGGTAAAGCAGTGAGGGAAAGGAGATGGGCGCCGCCCTCAATTTGCTGTCCCCTAGAGAAGTGAGGTCTCTGATGCCTCGCTCCCCTACGACCACATAGGTCATGGAACACCTTTACCTTTTACCTTTTTACCATGGATGATAAATCAAGATGATTGCTTCCCAGTCACTTTGTACCATACCACTACTGCCACTGTGGTCAGGTTGGCATAATTACCATTTTACTGGTGCGAAAATGAAGCAAGTGGAGAAGAAAGATGGCGGAAAAAATTACTCCCTTACTGCAGCACGTGAGGTGTGGATGAAAAAGTGGAAATGATTGCCCCCCCCGCCCCCCATCCTCCCTGTCCGTTATGGCCCATCCCTGACACGTTCGTTCTGTACCCTCACCCCCCCCCCCCCCCCCCCCCCCCCCCCCCCCCACCCCATTCCTGCCTGCCTGCCTGTGGCTTCCCTGGTCTGCAGTTTTCTTTCTCTTTCTCTCCATCCCTTCTGATATGACTGTCTGGCCCTCTACACTTTCCCCCCCCCAGACCCTTTTCCTGTTTCTGTCTCTCTGTGTCTGTGTGTCTCTCTGTGTCTGTGTGTGTCTCTCTGTTCTGTGTGTGTCTTTTGTCTGTGTGTTCTCTGTCTGTCTGTCTTTCTTTCTGTATCTGCTGTGTGTTCTACCTGTCTGTCTGTCTGTGTGTCTGTCTGTCTGTCTGTCTCTCTCTCTCTCTCCTCTCTCCTCTCTCTCTCTCTCTCTCTCTCTCTCTCTCTCTCTTTCTTTCTTTCTCTGCCTGTCTGTCTGCTGCCTGTCTGTCCCACTCTCTCTCTCTCTGCCTGTCTGCTGTCTGTCTGTCTGTCGTCTGTCTCTCTCTCTCTCTCTCTCTCTCTCTCTCTCTCTCTCGCTCTCTTTCTCAGTGAAAAAACAACGTTGCTTCTATGACGCAAATCATTTTCTCTCTGGTTCCAGAAACCCATTCCAGCTAGAGAGACAGAGAGACAGACAGACAGAGACAGAGAGAGACAGAGAGAGACAGACAGACAGACAGAGACAGAGAGAGACAGAGAGACAGAGACAGAGAGAAACAGAGACAGAGAGAGACAAATAGAGAGAGAGAAGGAGACAGAGACACAGAGAGACATAGAGACATAGAGAGAGATGCGTGTCCTATGCCTGTGACTCACAGACATAGCATCATCATTAGCACCAGGATGTCAACAGTTCACCTCAGGCGAGGCCCGGATCTGGGTGTGCCTCCTATCCCCCTTCCTTCCTTGCATTAGCCTGCCCCACCCAGGTTGCGGGCCTAGCTAACTCGGTTTATATTTATTTTATTCGTTTTCGATCCTTGGCTAGAGCTCTGAGGTTCACCAATGGTGAGATTTTTGGGGGTTGTTTGCGTAGGCTACCATTTTTAGCCATCATCAAGATAGCCACATTTTGATTCGGGGGTGGCGTCTAAACTCAGTGTGCATGGATTTTTAATATATATTTTTTGTCATCCTTCCTACCACATGAGATGGCCCACTCTTTGGAAAGACGTAACGGGGTTGGTGTGCAAGATGTTCTGCGTGAGTTTGCACAGGGGCCTATGTTTATAGTCTCATCCGAAGGACTCTTTGGAGAGTGGAGTCTGTAGTGATGTTAACTCCACATTTAAATCCCCTAAAGCAGGTGTCTTCGTGGTAGCTTGATCCCAGCCCATCAGGTTGAGAGAACAACGCTCTAACCACCAGGCCATCACACCCACTCACTCACCCCTACGCCTTCCAAACTCTAACCAATATTTGCTCTCTTCCTGTGCCGCAGAGTGTCTCCCTCAATGCTTTTAGCATTCTGTGTATCCTGGAGTTTCTCTCAACTTCATATTCAAATTATTTCATTCCTGTCATCATTTTAGGAATATGGAGGAATGTGACTCAACAGCTAAAACTGGCCAAGTGACATTCGATTACAAGAAGTCAACAGAAGCATTATACAATGTCAGAGAGCAAAGTCTGGTGATTAAGCTTCTTTGCCTATTTCAGATTTTTGGGGACATGTTATAGTTTAGTTTCTCGTGAGATGACTAGACTGAATAAAGGAAGGAAGGTGGCAGGATGGTTAAGACATTTGCCTGCCAACAAGTAAACCGTGAGGTTCTGGTTTCGAATCCCAGCCTCGCCCTTTCTTCCCAGTTTGACAAAAAATATCGAACTGATTGTCAAAGTCCTTCGGATGAGACTATAAACCGAGGCCCTGTGTGCGAACGCATGCAGAACATCTTTCGCACACGTTAAATCCTGTTCCGCTGTTCGAAAGAGTAGGCCATTGTGTGCCAGTGGGAACAGATGACAAATTTAAAAAACCGCATAAAAAAGTCATCTGAGCGCTTTGATTTGTTGCTTTACAAGATTCAGCGCTATATAAATTCTATACATTATTATTATTATTATTATTATTATTATTATTAATTATTATTATTATTATTATTATTATTATATTATTATTATTATTATTATTATTATTATTATTATTGTTGTTGTTGTTGTTGTTGTTGTTGTTGTTGTTGTTGTTGTTGTGTTGTTATTAGTAGTAGTAGTAGTAGTAGTAGTATAGTAGTAGTAGTAGTAGTAGTAGTAGTAAGTAATTTTGCAGAGTTTTCTGTTATTAGCTTTGCTTTCTGTACTCCCTGCTTCTTCGTCTTCTTCTTTCTCATCCCTGTCTTTCTCTTTGTTCTTCTGTATGTTTGAGTGTCTGTGCATTTGCCTCTTTGTTTGCTTGTCTCTCTGTCTCTTTGCCTGCCTGTCTGTCTGTCTAGCTGCCTCTCTATCTCTCTCTCTCTCTCTCTCTCCTCTCTCTCATCTCTCCTCTCTCTCTCTCTCTCTCTCTTCTCTACATTCTCATTTTTAGAACATCGTGCAAAGAATTTGAGCTTAACATTTTATCCTCAATAAAACAGTAATTGTAAAACAGATCTCTCTCCCACCATGCATTCTCTTTGGAGACTGGATTATTATTCTTTTTTTTCATTTATATTTGTGTTTTCGTGCTTAGTGTCCCGCACAACTTCACAGTCTTCCAAGACTGAAGGATGCCTGAAGGAAAAATTGGTGGCGCTGCTCTTGTGGCAACGTGCTCTCCCCGGGGAGAGCAGCCCGAATTTCACGCAGAGAAATCTGTCGTGACTTAAAGTGGTATAAATCAAATCAATAAATCGATGCCTGTATGTCCCCACACATCAAGGCTGTTCAATCCTATCAAATGCATTCTTACTGCTATAAAATCCTCATTTGTTAAAAGTATGAAAGGTCAGATTGAAATCCAAATCAGCGAACATAAATACGCTATCTTGTTTAACAAATATTCACCTTCACCTATCCTATCCCATAGTCCCGTAGACCATGGGATCACCATGAAAATTTGCATTTACCTTCCTCCACTGCCTACAGTCCTCTGCTTTCCGCAGCAATTTGTTCCACCCAAGGCCAGTCCACTCTCTGGTGTTGTCTTCCCATTGTTTTCTCTGTCTGCCTCTTCATCTCCCTCCTTGTACTGTTCCCTGTAGAAAGTCTTACAAATGCAAACCATATAAAAGGTTTTCACCATGTTTAACAAAATGGTACTCAACAGTGAGTCAGACTTCTCTGAGACAAAACGGTCATGAAAAAGCAGGAGTCAAATGTGTGGGTTGTATTCTCAGTGGGAATAGTCAGTCAGTCAGAGAGAGTATCCCTTACACACAGTGTCTGAGTTTGAGTGCTTTTGTTCCTCTTCCCTGACTGCTGGCCATTTCTGGTCTGATAACAAAGGTTACGGGTTTAGTTTAACCTTGCCAGAGTTTTTCCTGTCTTTTTTTTACTTTCTTCATGTATTTTTCTGTGCTTCACTGTCTCTTTGTCTCATTGTCTGTCTGTCTGTCTGTCTGTCTCTCTCTCTCTCTCTCGCTCTCTCTCTCGCTCTCTCTCGCTCTCGCGCCACCCGATCAATAAGTAGCTAAAGCCTCTAGCAGCATCACAGGACCCCAACTTGTCCACACCACTAAGCTCTTAGAGAACACAGAGGAAGACACTCGGTGACACGGGGAGATAGCAGACATCATTCAGAGTTAGCAGCATCTGCTGCTTGAGGGGAAAGGGTTTTAATGCAAGGAAGCCAATATGAAACACACACACACACACACACACACACACACACTTCCTTCGGATGAGACTATAAACCGAGGCTCCGTGTGCGAACGCATGCAGAACATCTTGCACACACGTTAAATCCTGTTTCGCTTTTCGAAAGAGTAGGCCATTGTGTGCCGGTGGGAACAGATGCCAAAATTTACAAAACCGCATACACACGGGGGATGGATGTAAAAAAAGCACATGAGTGCTTATTCCATTATCCTCGATATAAAATAATATATAAAAAATTTTAAATATACCCTGAGATTCTGTCCAAGCCAGATTTGAACTGCTGACAATTGGTCACATACACAAAAAATCACCATTGGTGAAGTTGGAAGTTCTTCATCATCCTCATAAAAAGCTCAGACAGCAACTATTGTTCTTTCATATGAGCGAAAATGCGTTGCGCAACTGTCAAGCATCTGCCAAGTCAGGCCCAGCACATCCAACTTCGGCATAGGAGAGAATTGTTATCTTTTAAGTCATTATGGGAATTTTATTTTAAAAATGCGGGAGAATGGACCAAGAAGGTAGAAAAATAGACAAGACAGAAGAGGTGACAGGAAGAAAAGAAACATGGCGAGTCAAAGTCATAGTCAACATCAAAATTTTATTTACAGATGGTACATTGATGTCATTAACATCATATTCTCTGTATTTAAACTTACCAACATTTATATCTGATTCTCCAATTCCACTCTTTTCAAATGCGTGTCCATATCATGAACGGATGACAACATTTACAAAACCGCATACACACGGGGACTGGATGTAAAAAAAAAGCACATACGTGCTTATTCCATTATCCTCGATATAAAAGAATAAATAAATAAATAAATAAATAAATAAATAAATAAATGAGATAAGATGCAGAAGCAAAAAGAGAAGGATAGAAAATA
>CM054136.1:91926338-91931338 GCA_028751875.1 Rapana venosa | reverse complement strand
TTTTTCAATTTACTTTCTTTGTTGTCTTATCCTTTTCCCTTTCTTGTTTCTATCTCTTCATTCATTTTCTTTTCTTTTCGCTTTCCTGTCTTTTCATTTGTAATCCCTTACCTCACTTAGTTTATTTCTTTCCATCTCATATAGCTGTGGGTTTTTTCCTGGTGGAAGAGACAGTTTAAAAGCCGATCACTGGGAAATGTAAAAAGAGATCAGAACGCAGAGGTTCAATGCTCGATAAAAAGAAAAAGGGGATAAAATATGTTTTTAAGAAAAAGACAAGGAATCACCTCTCCTCATCTCTCTCTCTCTCTCTCTCTACTCTCTCTCCTCTTGTCAAGTCTCTTCTCTCTCTTCTCGCTCTCATCATCTCTCTCTCTCTCTTTCTTCCTAACTCTCTCTCTCAACTCTCTCTCTGTCTACAACATCTCTTCTCTCATCTGTCTCTCTCTATCTCAACACAACACATCTCTCCAAAGCTCTCATCTCTAACTCTCTCTTTCTACAATGACTCTGATGCTACTTCGATCTCAATCATTCATTTTCTGTTTAGCTCGTCATGAACACATACCACACAGAACAAAACAAAGGGGGAAAGAAGAAGAAAAGTGAGGAAGAAGAAAAGCTAGGGGGAAAGAAAGAAAGAAAAAGACAAAGGGAAAGAAAAACGAAAAGTTAAAATGAAAAAGAGAAGTCCAATAGAATAGAAAATTAAAACGGCGGATCCCGTCAAACACCATGAAATCTTCGACCTTCAAATCCACTTCTCTTTCTAATCTCTCCACTGAACAAATAAAAACAACAACTAAAAACCTCTCTAACCGATACAACATAAATACAAAAACCCACATCTTAACAACTAAGCCTAAACAATTAAACAAACCCTCAACACATACACCAAAAAACAAAACAAGCAAAACAAAACAACAAACAAAAACACAAACACACACAAAACAACAGAAACAAAACACATGAGAAGAAGACGATTAAAACACCGACATTCACACAAAAGCACCGGAGAAATAACGAGAAAGAACGGAAAGCAAGAACGATCTAATAGCGCAAAAATTAACACCCGTCTCCTCTTTCAAACTCTCCCTCTTCTCCAAGGACGACAAACTTACACCCCCAAACTCATCCTACAACTCTAATATAAAACACCATACTTATCTCCATTATCTCAAACTACAACACCCCAAAAATTCTTTTAAACCATTAAAACAACCCATAAACTCCATCAACCAAACCATACCACCACACCCTCCCCCCCCCCCTCCGAACACCACACACACACACACACCACACAACGATCACATCCACAAAATCATAACAACGGGAAGAAACATATAGAACTCCATTTTCACGAAAACAACATAACGAGCCCTCAAGACCTAACAATCTTGGCAACTTAACCCGTTTCCGACTTTTCTGAAGAGTAGGCATTGTGTAGCCGTTGGAACGGAAACGACAAACTAGACAAACTGCATACACACAGGGACGAATATAAAAGCACATGAGTGCTATTCCATACTCAAATAAAAGAAGAATTTTTTTAAAATAAAGACAGAATAAAATAACACAAACATACACAAACGCACACGCACACGCACGCGCGCGCGCGCGCGCGCGCGAACGTGCACACACACAACACACACACAGAGCTTGTTTTCACTTGAATCCAGCACATGTTGAAATTCTGGAGACAACATCCAAGAACTGTAGAAGCTCTGGCATTTTCAGAATAAAATAAGCAAGCTCCAAGACATAACAATATTTGGTGGCCATATTTTCACTTTCATTCTAATGCAAGTGCTCAGACGCAGAAGAAAACGAAAGACAACAAGAGACACATAAAGTGTAAAGAGAGAGAGTATAGAGAACGAGAAAAGAGAGAGAGAGAGAGAGAATGAGAGGAGAGAGAAGAGAGAGAGAGAGAGAGAGAGAGGGGGGGGGAGAGAGGACGGCGCAGACATATACAATTGCAAATTGGATAATAAAAACAAATGATACGACGATCGAAAGCAAAAACAGAAAACCAATTGAACAGCCAATCCCCCCCCCCTCCCCAAGAAAAAAACCCCAAACAAACAAGGCATAACAAGTTACAATTAGGTAAAAACGAACATCACACAAAAAAACTCAAAATTTGAATGTTAAGATGTGAAAAATGGTCGAGGGGGGGGGGGGGTGGGGGAGAGATGACAAATTAAGAAAAAAAAATCTGACAGAAGGAAAGATACTAACAAAAAATCTGGGAACAGATCATGAAAAAGTCTACATTACAAACACATAAATAAAAAGACTGAAACATAAAAGAAGAAAGATGACACAAAGAAGGATTAGCATGGAAAAAAACAGACAAAAAGAAAGCAAAACAAAAAAATAATGGAGAAGAAGGATAAAAGGAAAGAACGAAAGAAGGGAAAAAGAAAGAAAGAAAACATACAGAAGAGGTGAATAAAATAAGGAAAAACAAAAATACAGAGAGCTAAAGAAGAAAGAAAGAAGAAAGAAAGAAAGAAAGAAGATTCAGAAAGAGGTGGATAAAATGAGGAAAAACAAAAAGAAAGAACAAAAAGAAAAACAGAAAGAAAGTCAGAAGAGGTGGATAAAAAAAGGAAAAGCAAAAAAAAAAAAAAGAAAAGAAAGAAAGAAAGAAAGAAAGAAAGAAAGAGGGATAGAAGAAAGAAAAAAGAAAGAATAAGAAAGAAGTGGATAGGAAATGAACGAAAGAAAGAAAGAAAGCAAAGAAGGAAGAATGAAGAAAGAAGAAAGAAAGAAAGAAAGAAAGAAAAAAGAAAGAAAGAAAGAAAGAAAGAAAGAAAGAAGAATACAGAAAGAGGTGGATAAAATGAGGAAAACAAAAACAAAAAAAGAAAGAGGAGGGAAGAAAAGGAAGACAAGAAATGAAACCAAAAAGAGAAGAAAAAAAGAGAAAGAAAATAGAAAGAAGTCTGGCAATGTTTAGCTAAACCCCTGTAGCCTTTGTCATCAGACCAGAATGGCCAGCAGTCAGGGAAGAGGAACAAAAGCACTCAACCTCAGACACTGGCTGTGTGTAAAGGGGTACTCTCTGACTGACTGACTGACTGACTGACTGACTCTCGCCACTGAGAATACGACCTACCTACCTATTTTCATGACTGTTTTATTACACAGAAGTCTGACTAGTGGAAACCCTGTTGTTTAAATTCTTTACCGTTTCTCGTCGATGCTGCTTTGTTCAATATGTTTGCCATCTCTCATTGTTGATACAGTTTTGTTCAATTCTTCACCATTTCTGATTGTCGATACTGCTTTGTTCAATATGTTTGCCATCTCTCATTGTTGATACAGTTTTGTTGAATTCTTTACCATTTCTGATTGTCGATGCTGCTTTGTTCAAATTTTTGCCATCTCTCATTGTTGATACCCTGTTGTTAAACTCTTTACCATTTCTTATTGTCGATACAGTTTTGTTCATTTCTTTAACAATATCAGACAGATTGATTTAGGGAAACGACAGAGAGACAATGAGAGAGAGAGACAGACAGACAGACAGACAGACAGACAGAAAGACAGACACAGACAGAAAGACAGACACAGACAGAAAGACTGACAGAAAGAGTTAGAGATAGTAAGACAGAGATGATGATGATGATGATGATGATGATGATGATGATGATGATGGTGATGATGGTGATGGTGATGATGGTGGTGGTGGTGGTGGTGGTGGTGGCATCATCATCACCATCATCTGCAGGGCAAGCAAAAGAAGAAAGAAAGAAAGACAGACAGAAAGAAAGAAAGAAAGAAAGAAAGAAAGAAAGAAAGAAAAACAAATATACAGAAAGACAGACAGTACCCACACACACACACAAATCAAGGAGAGACAAGGTCCCAGGATGGTTTCGGTTTATAAAAAACCATAATTCAAGTATCAAGGTTAGGAAAACGCTTTGTGGTGTATTTACATGTGTGAGAGTGCCTACATGCGCAATAACTATGTGCTTGCGTTTCTTTAGTGTAAATCTGTGTGGAACTGATGTAGGCCAAGTTGAGAGGCAAGTATCGGTCTAAGGGAAGCCACCACTGAGTCAAACATGAAGATTAACGACTCTGTCTTTCGATTATTTCCCTTGGAATGACTAAGCCGTGCAAAATTCCTGTCTGCGTGAAAAAGATTATCTCTTACGCGAAATCGTCGTGTTGTTTATTATTGCCTGCAATGCTTTACCTGAAGAATTTCAAATTATTTGATATGCATGCCGATTTGTTAATGCACTTATCTAAGCCCACGCTAACAAATAATGTGATAAGTAAATGCAAGGCTTGGTGCAATCAAAATGTATTTTGTAACCCGTTTCAGCAGTATGCCGGAAATGTTTGGAGATAATTAACGGTTTCAATTATTAAAAAACTGACTTTATTACAAATGGCAGTTTGGCAGAATAGAGACAAAAATGTTTATAATAAGGTAACTAAAACTATGTTTATTTTAATAAAGACTGAAATGCAAAAAGGGTTTCTGACACATGTGACATTTGATTTTTTCTTTAGTGTATGTTAGGATGAAATGGTTGTACCAGTTTTGCTGTATGGTTGTGAAATATGGGAATCAGAAAACCGAACAGTCAATGATAAATTCGGTGAAAACTAAGATAACCTGTTTTGGATTCTGTTGGAATGGGTGGGGGTGGGGGGCTATTTATTTTTTTTGTTGGCTTTTGTGTTTTTTGTTGTTGTTTTTTAGGGGGGTGATGGGTTTTTGTTGTTGTTGGGTTTTGTTGTTAATGGGGTTTGTTTGTTTTAGGGGGGGGGGGGGTTGCAGCTGATTACTAAAGTGGAAAATTATCAACTGGTTATCAGATTTTGAAAAGCCTGTGTTACAAAAGTTTTCTTGTATCAGCATTGCTTTGTAAGATACAAAATATGCTAGTACAAAGCAGATCTGACTGTTTGTAGGACACAAATTCAGGAGTCCAAGCCTTTTGATAAAATGAGTTTGTCTTTAACTGAAGACC
>CM054136.1:91896338-91903838 GCA_028751875.1 Rapana venosa | reverse complement strand
CCAGCGGTTAAGGCAAGGGTTTGGGGTAAAACCTGTAAATGAGGGTGACAGCGTGCCTCTTGGTATACGCATGCTATAATGCTGGCATGGGAAACACCTTACTGGCCATCTGTTTCCCATTTGATATTATGCTTAAAGATATATGGCCTACTTATTATAGACTATGATACATGTAACCTTCCCCTAACCTCCCCTGCCCTTCTTTCCCCTATTCTACCCCCTCCTCCCCCTTTCCCTTAATCTACTCCCTTACCTATCCCTCCTCCCCTTAACCTATTCTCCTTCCCCCAACTGATCCCCCCCCTACTCTCTAATCTAACACTTTCCCAACCCATATATTTTCATCTCGTCCTCCCCCTTATCTATCCCTCCTCCTCCTTGACCTATCCCTCCCCTTACATATCCCCCTCTACCTGTCTTCCTCCTCCTCTCCCTAATCTACCCCTTTTTCCACCCTAAGTTACTTCTACCTTTCCCCTAACCTACCTCACCTCCCTTTCCTATTCCATCCCCTCCTCCCCTAACACAAAAGATGAAATAGAATCAAAGCTTTAAGTGGTGCATGTTATGCATGTAAAAGAACTTTCACAGCATGTAGTAATTGGCAAATTCCTATTAAAAAAATAATCACTCTTATCCCCCCTTGAACACCTCCCCAAAACTAACCCCTTCACCTGCAACCAATACGCTCTCCCTATCCCCTCTACTTAACTCTATCCCCCTCCTCCACACCTCTCAGCATCCACCCTATCCCCTGCCTCTCTTCATTCTATCCCCTCTACTTAACTCTATCCCCCTTCTCCCCACCTCTCAGCATCCACCCTATCCCCCGCCTCTCTTCATTCTATCTGTGTTCTCCCTAACCTATCCGCCTCACCCCCTATCTATCATCCTTGTCCCCCTTCACCAATGCTTCTCCACCTATACCCCACCTCCCCTAAACTATCCCATCCTCCCTTACTGTCTCCTCTACCTGTTTCCCCACCACCACCCCAAAACCCCTCCTGTTTATTAAAATGACAATTCCAAACTGTAAAGGTGTCTTATTATATCTGTTCAGAAATCGGGAACAAAGTTTATTCTAAACCATTCAGTTTCACCACGTCCTTGTTTCAGACAGGTAAACAGCACAGTCTACTATTTTATATAGAAATTGCTACTTCATTTCCATTAGATATAAAACTTTTATCTACACTTCTGAGCGATTCCAAATAATAAAAAGGAATATAACTTTTTATGATGGCCTATGAAGGGGAGGTAATATTGCCATAAAATAGAAATAATGTTTTATCACGTACATAGAATGTGTCAAAATATCTAAATACTGTTGAGCAATGTTCATATACAGCATAACTTAACACACGTAAAATACCTTACTGCTTAAAGAGAGTTGTCACTGGGAAATTTGTTATCGGGAGGGTGGGTGGGTAATAAATCCATGGCATTCTCGGAATGGCCTGGTTTTATTGGCTTTATATGGTAAATGAATGAATAAGATTTTTTTCAGGTTGACTGTGTTGGATGTTTGAAGGGATTAGGAGGTATTGATCTTAATTTTGAAGTGGAAGTTGTTATAGTTATTGAAACTAAATGAGATGACAGTTGTAACATAGACAGTTCTAACATAGCCTTTGTGGTCAGGGCTATAAACAACAACAACATATAATAATAATAATAATAATAATAATAATTAATGATAATATGGACTGTATCTAGTGCTATATTTTGTAAAAACCAATCAATGCGCATGCATTCAACCTATTCTTACACATGGAACCAAAACATAAATAGTTTTAACAAATTCAAATTTACACACACACACACACATACACACACACACTTGAAGGTTACACACTTTGATGGAGCGATGGATATTTTAGCTGTTGAAGCAGGGACAGATAAGAAATGAAACAGGAGGTTTGAAGTAAGTTTGTCTTGAGGCTGGATTGAAAAGTGTCATAAGTAAGCTTTTTTGCCAAGGGAGAGAGGAAGGTAATTCCAGCCTGATGGACCAGAAATATAAAGAAAAACATATACACAGACACGCGCACGCATGTATGCACGCGCAGGCACACTCACGCTCACAGTTGCTTATTTTAATGTACCATCTGGAAATAAACATTTGACTTTGACTTTGACACATAAACGCGCACGAAGTTGTGTAAACTTAATCGTTTACCCTCAAAAAAGATAATTTTGACTTGACTTTTCTTGACTTCACGCGTATGCGCGCGTGCGCACGCATGCACACACACACACACTTTTCTACACATACATACAAACGTGTTTCCCAAAGTCCAACCCCTCGTCCACGTCGTGGGAAACGGAAACAGGTCAAGCTGGCTAACGGGGCTCTGGTGAAGCTGTGACTGGCCTAGCAAGCCGACAGTGGATTATCAACTGCTAAGAAAACTGAAAAGAGATACAAACGGACGGATACCAACGGCAAACGACCTCGCAATGGAAACGGACATCGAGATAGGAACAATGACTACATTGGAACATGGAACATCTGCGACCTAACAAACAAGGAACCAGAAATTGTGGAATTCATGACCAAAAGAAAGATCTCCATCATGGGATTTCAGACACTAGGAGAAAGGACAAGGAACGAAAGAAATCTATTCAAACTTTGTTCTCATCTGGAGTGGAGTCAGGAAAGACCAGAGAGCAACGCATGGTGTGGGATTCATCCTACACCCAGACATAGCAAAGAATCTCATGAGCGCAGAACACATATCAGAAAGACTGATTAAAATCGGTGTAAGAAAGTCCAACAAAATCGTCTAACTATATCCAAGCATATGCACCGTGTAACGATTCGTACTCAGAAGAGGAGAAAAGACTCATTCTATCAAGAGCTCTCCGACCTCATCAACAGCACCCCTGACAAGAGGACCTGTATGTCATGGGTGATTTCAACGGCAGAGTTGGTGAGAGAAGAAAACCCGTGGACAAAACATCTTGGACCCCACAGTGACCACAGAACCCCTGCAATTACAACGGGAACCACGTGCTAGAACTATGTGCAGAGCATGATCTGATCATCACCCAACACCTTTTTTCCAACACCGAGCCTCCCAAATTTACACCTGGTACAAGTGGAACGACCTCAACATCTCGTCTCAAATCGACTTTATACTTGCAAGATCTAGAACACGTTACGCCATCAAAGACTCAAAAGCCATCCCAATGCCAACCTTGACACTGACCACAGGCCTGTCATTCTATCCTCCAGTACTCAGAAGAAGAAAATAACAACTGCTAGAAAGAACCAGCCTGAAAAGATCAACCTCTTCAAACTGGAAGAGAAAGAAGTGCAAGAACAGATCCATAGTGCTATCAAGGTGAAACTTGACTCCATTGATACAACACTTCTCAACATGGAGCAGGTCTGGGACACCTTCAAACCAGCTCTCTTGAACACCTTAAGGGAAGTTTGCGGGACAAAGAAATGTGGAGGTAAAAACAGGAAAGCTACAGCTTGGTGGAACCAAGAGGTGAAGGAAGCCATCAAGAATAAAAAGCAGCTATATAAAGCTTGGGTCAAGACCAAGACAGAAGAGGACTACGTCAAGTACAGAGTCGCAAGAAGACATAGTAAACGTGTTGTGAAAGCTTCTAAAGAAAAATCTTGGGTGACTTATGGAGAGAAGTTAAGTGAAATTTGTAAGAACTCCCCAAGAGAATTTTTCAAAAGTGTGAAGACGATGAGAGTAAGAGATAAGCCATTCAATCCAACAACAGTAGTAAATGATGCAAATGGAGAGGCACTGCACAAAGAAGAGGAAATTCTGAAACGATGGAAAGATTATTTTAAAGATCTTTTAAACCCATCTGGAGCACAAGCCTCTAGCTCTCACTTCTCACCACGCTATAAAGACCAGTTAGAGCCCCAAATCCTTGAAGCTGAAACAAGAAAAGCAATTAAGAACAGCCCAAAGGGCAAAGCGGCAGGCGATGACCGGCATAACAACTGAAGCCATCCTTGCATGCGGAGAAAACGGGAGTTAAGTGGCTCACATCATCTTCCAGAAAAGCATGGGAAGAGAGGAAGTACCAATGGACTGGCAAAATGCAATAGTGGTGCCAATTTGGAAGAAGAAGGGCAGCAAGAGAGACTGCAGCACCTACAGAGGCATTTCACTTCTCAGCCATGTAGGGAAAATGTATGCAAAGATTCTGGAACAGCGCACAAGAGCCAAAGCAGAACACCTACTGAGCAATGCCCAGTTTGGCTTTCGGAAAGGAAGATGGTGCACAGATGCCATTTTCGCACTCCGACAGCTGTGTGAAAGAGCCATCGAATACAACCAAGACCTGCATACAGTATTCGTTGATCAAGAGAAAGCTTTCGACCGAGTCAACAGAGACAAGCTCTAGAAGATCCTGGAGCAGTACGATGTGAAGGGGCAGTTGCTTGATAACATCAGAGCAATCTATGCCAACAGTATGAGCGCAGTCCGAACAGCCAGTGGAACATCCGACTGGTTCCCGGTTACATTCAGGGGTCAGCAAGGCTGCGTTACTCTCTCCCTTCTCTTCGTGATCTACATGAACCAGATTACAAAGGAAGCCAACCCGATCTTGAGGCCCTGAATGAACTATTATTTGCTGACGACCAGTCCTTAATGAATCCGAACAAGCAGCTCTTCAAGAACACACAGACCAACTCAACACAAGCTGCGAGAGGTATGACATGAAGATCAGTATCACCTAAACAGAAGTTATGTCTGTCAGCAGAATCCAGGAAAGCTGGAAATCAACATCAACGGCACCCAGTTGAAACAGACCAAAGAATTTAAATACCTTGGCAGCCTCTTCACTGAAGATGGAAAATTGGACAGAGAGATAGAAACAAGATGCCAGAAAGCAAACGCAGTCAGTTACCAACTCGCCCCCCTTCTAAAACATTCCAGCATCCCAATGAGCACCAAGGCAAAACTCATCAACGCCATCTTCGTTCCAACACTCACATACCAGTGTCAGACATGGGCCCTAACAAAAGCCTTAGAGAGAAAATTGGTCACATGTGAAATGCGCTGCCTGAGAAAAGCTGTCAACAAGACCAGACGCGACAAGATCAGAATGAGGTGATCAGAGACATGGTCGGACTAACACAATTCTCCACCATATCGAACAACAAAGGATCAGGTGGTTTGGTCATCTCACTAGAATGCCGCCCAATCAACCAGCCCTACGGGCATACACCACCAAACACAATGGCTGGAAAGCCAGAGGTAGACCAAGGAGACGATGGAGCGACTCCGTGGCTGACACCCTGCGAGCCCATGACCTGTCACTATATCAAGCCTCCCGCCTTGCTGCAGACAGACGTCTGTGTCTCCCCGCGACGCCGAAAGGCACCAGCGGCAGATGAAAGAAGAAAAAGAAAGAACATACAAACGTATGGCCATGCACACAACTTGTTAGAGCACACAAGTACATGATACAGTATTTAGACACGTTATCTTAGTATCCTGTGAAAGAAGAATGAGAATATGTTGGGTTTTTTAAAAATAAGTCACATCCAGCCAAATATAAACTGAGGTGAGGTTTTTTTCTGAAACAAGAGTCAGAAAGAAAATGTCAGATATCTTTAAAAAACAAACAAACACCAGTTATACATAACACATCCCCCATAGGCCTTGCTTCCATTCTTTTCTTCTGTCTTTCTGTTTTCTTTTTAAGAAAGTGTTTATTTCATCTGGATAAATACTCTAAACCAGTCTCACAAAATGCATATGGGGGAGAGAGAGAGAGAGAGAGAGGAGAGAGAGGAGAGGGGAGAGAGAGGAGAGAGAGAGAGAGAGAGAGAGAGAGAGAGAGAGAGAGAGAGAGAATTGAAATTGAAAACAATGTTTATTCAGTATAAGCCAGGTCATAGCTCCATCTGAATGGGTACAAATAAATATCACATAAGTAACACAAAAATACAATCGATGAGACACAGACAGAGAGAGAGAGAGAGAGAGAGAGAGAGAGAGAGAGAGAGGGGAGAGAGAGAGAGAGGGGGGGGGGGGAAGGGGAAAGAGAGGGAAAAGAGAGAGAGAGAGAGAGAGATGAGAGAGAGGAGAGAGAGAGAGAGTGAGAGAGAGAGAGGAGGCGTGTATAGGTGTTGTGGTGCGACTGTGGGTGTGTCTAAATCACCAAGTAGTGAATAGACATGAAACAAAACAAACAACAAAAACACAGCAGCCACACCCCATTGTTTCTATACTTCCGTATATATCCTTTGAGCATGGATGTTTTTATCATAATTATTGTTTATGGATATGATTTTTTGTTGTTCCTGGGCTAGAGCTCCAAAGTTCACCAATGGTGAGATTTTTGCATAATTTTTTTTTTCTGTGACTTTCATGCCTACCATAAGGGTAGCTGCATTCTGGCTTTGGGGTGGATGTGTTTTGTCGTTTAAAATAAATAACAGAAAAAAATTCTTCCTATGCAGCCATCAATTGTCAAGACTTTGATCTCATCAGGCATACTGGATCCTAGCCCTAGAAGAAAAGTTTATTACAGATGTTCAGTTGGGTGTTAGAGTAAGGGGATACGTATGTACATGAGGTATACTAGGAGCTGTGTGAAGAAAATGTGTATATCGTGTGAAACATTGAACTTCAAGAAAGAAAGAAAGAAAGAAAGAAAGAAAGAAAGAAGAAGAAAGAAAGAAAGAAAGAAAGAAAAGAAAGAAAAAAGAGAAGAAAGAAGAGAGGGGGGAGGAAGAAAGAAAGAGAGGGGGAGGAAGAAGAAAGAAAGAAAGGAAAGGAGAGAGAGAGAGGAGAGAGAGAGAGAGAAGAGAGAGAGAGGGGAGCGAGAGATGAAGAAGAGAGAGAGAAAGAAAGAAAGGAGAGAGAAGGTAAAGAAAGAAAGAAAGAAAAGAAAGAAAGAAAGAAAGAAAGAGAAAGAAAGAAAGAAAGAAAGAAAGAAAGAAAGAAAGAAAGAAATAAAACAGAAAATAGAGGGACAGGGAGAAAGAAATTTTCAGGTAAAATACAACTTGAAAAAAAAAGAGAGGAGAAAAAATAAATAAGTAAAACAGAAAAAAATGAACAAAAGAGACACTGTTTTAAACACACACACATACACACACACACACGTACGCGCGCACACACACACACACACACACACACACACACACATGCCATATTGTGCCACTGCCAAGATAAAACGAAAAAGCAGATTTTATGTAGCAACTGCATTTTTTTCTCTCTTTTTTTTTTGCATAAAAAGGTAAAATGTACAAGTCCCTTAATTCATCTTTTTTCCACTCGCGTGAGAGCGTTGTCTGTTTTTGCCTCTTATTCCCCTTTGTACAGAATACATTAATGTTGGGGGGTTTTGCCATTAATTTAAGGGGCCAGTCAAACTTTGCACAAAAGGAAAAAAAAAAATTGGTGAGAAGAACATCATAAAGATGATGAAGGGGAGATGTATAGTGTTTGTGGTGTGTGGGGTGTGTGGTTTTGGGGGGTGGTGTGTGTGTGTGTGTGTGTGTGT
>CM054136.1:91874414-91895838 GCA_028751875.1 Rapana venosa | reverse complement strand
CGAAATGAAAAAAAAACAACCCCAAATTTTAAAAGAAAATCAAACCAAAAAAACCCTCAACATAAAACAAATTAAAAAAAAAACCAGCTTACAATTTTTTCCGTTTTGTTTGGTCAGAACAGAAACCCAATGCCCAAACCCTACTTCTGTCTTTATAAATTTACTGCCTGTATATCAATAACATTTGAATAAAATGATAGACACCTTCGGAGAACTAAAAAACCAAGGGCCCCTGTGCGAACCCTGCAAAACATTTGGGCCACACGTTAAATCCTTTTCCCGTTTTTCAAAAAGAGTGGCCATTTGTGCAGTGGGAAAGATGAAAAAATTTACAAAACCCCCCGATACACAGGGGGACTAAAAGTGGAGGGGGCATGGGTGTTGTTCTATGTTCTCAAAAAAAAAATCGAGAGCTTTGATTTGTTGCTTTACAAGTTCGGCTATTAAATTCCATACATTATTATTATTATTTTATTATTATATTATTATAATTATTATTATTATTATTATATTATTATTTTTATTTTTATTATTATATTTTTAATTATTTTTAAATTTATTATTTACGGTGTCTAAATATTAAACTTCTCAACTCCTCCAGCAGTTTATAGCACAGTCAGAGTGTATGTCGTCACAGACGGGCAATTCCCTATTCACACACACCACCCCCACAGCTTCTTCACAAGACATAAGTGCTGATAGTAAGACGTTCCAAACGGGGTCCGTGTGTAGTGTTTATCGATGTGGAAAACTGCTTGGTTAATCAGTCATCTATATAATCGACTCTCCATTTTTATTGATATTTTATTATTTGCTGTTGTGCTTGTAACTTGATAATAGTTAAAGACAATTCTGAGGATTAAAATAGAACTAAAATTAGCTTTAATAATTTTGTTAAATGTAAAAAAAGCAATAACAACACACTGTTTTGTTGATACAAAAGTTTTTTGATGTGTTTGGGCGCAGTGTTTATGTGTTTACTTGCTAAACAAGTGCTCTGAGAAAAAAGCATCGACAGTCAATAAGAACAATACACACACGCACGTTTGCTGTCGGCGACATGATGCAGCAGCATACATACATACATCACGCATAATGCATGCATACATACATACATTATATTATACATAATACATAACATACATACATTCATACATACATACATACTGCCTCCAATACATACACAGCATACACACATACACACACACACATAAACATCCTACATACATACATAAATACATACATACATACATACATACTACATCCCTGCATACATACACACGCATCACTTAAGTACATCATACATACATACATACATACATACATTACATACATACATACATACATACATACATACATACACACATACAGCATACAAACATCATGCATACATACATACATACACACAAATACATACCACACTTATACATACGTACATACATACATACAAACATACATAGATGCATAATACATTACATAGATAATAATACATACAATACAACATACATAATACATACATAATACATACATACATACATACATACAGACACACACACATACATATGTATACATACATACAAACATCATACATACACACAAACACATACAACACACACACACACACACACACACACACACACACACACACACACACACACACACCACACCACCACACACACACACACAACACACACAACACCACACACACACACACACACACACACACACACATACATCTGCCACCTTCATCATCGTTATGATGTTCTTCTCAGCTCAGATCTTTTGTTCACTTTTGTGCAAAGATGACTGGCCCTTAATTAATGGCAAAAACCCCCAACATTAATGTATTCTGTACAAAGGGGAATAAGAGGCAAAAACAGACAACGCTCTCACCCGAGTGGAAAAAAGATGAATTAAGGGACTTGTACATTTTACCTTTTTATGCAAAAAAAAAGAGAGAAAAAAATGCAGTTGCTACATAAAATCTGCTTTTTCGTTTTATCTTGGCAGTGGCACAATATGGCATGTTGTGTGTGTGTGTGTGTGTGTTGTGGTGTGTGTGTGTGTGTGTGCGTGCGCGCGTACGGTGTGTGTGTGTGTATGTGTGTGTGTTAAAACAGTGTCTCTTTTGTTCATTTTTTTCTGTTTTCCTTTTTTTTTTTCTCCTCTCTTTGTTTTTTCAAGTTGTCTTTTACCTGAAAATGTTTCTTTCTCCCTGTCCTTCTTTTCTTGTTCTTTTTTTTTTTCTTTCTTTCTTTCTTTACCCTCTCCCCCCTTTCTTTCTTTCTCTCTCTCTCTCTCTCTCCTCTCTCTCCTCTCTCTTCCCTCCTTCTCCTCTCCTTTCTCCCCCCCCCCCCCCTCTCTTCTCCCCTCTCCCCTCTCTCCCTTTCCTTCTTTCTTTTTCTTCCCCCCCCTTTCCTTTTTCTTCCTCCCCCCTTCTTTCCTTTTTTTCTTTTCTTTCTTTTTTTCTTTTTTCTTTCTTTCTTTCTTTCTTTTTTCTTTCTTTTTCTTTCTTTTTTTGGTTTAAATGTTTCCACAATTATCTTTTCTTAAACAGCTCCCTAGTATACTCATGTACATACTTTACCCCTACTAACACCCAACTGAGCCCGTAATAAACTTTTCTTCTGGGTTAGGATCCGTACCCGATGAATCAAAGTTTGAAAATTGAGGGGCTGCTTAAGGGAAAAATTTTTCTTTTAAATTTTTTTTTAAACCCAAAGCACATCCACCCCAAACCCCGAATGCAGCTCCCCTTATGGTGGGCAGAAAGTCACAAAAAAAAAATAAATTATGCAAAAATCCACTTGGTAAAATTTGGAGCTCTAGCCAAGGGAAAAACAAAAATCATACCCCTAAAAATTAAAAATGATAAAAAAATCATGCTAAAGGATAATAGGGAAGGGGAAAAAAAAACGTGGGGTGTGGGTGCTTTTTTTTTTGTTGTTGTTTTGTTTCATTTTTCATACTTGGGGTTTAACACACCCACAGTCGCACACAACACTATACAGCCTCCTCTCTCTCCTTTATCTTTTTTCTGTCTGTCTGCTGTCTGTCGTCTCTTCTCTCTCTCCCTCCCTCTCTTTATCTCTCCTCTTTCCTCTGTCTTTCTCCTCGTTGTGTTTTTGGTTTCTTATGTGATATTTTTTTGTACTCCCATTCAGATGGAGCTATAACCTGGCTTATACTGAATAAACATTGTTTTCAATTTCAATTCTCTCTCTCTCTCTCTCTCTCTCTCTCTCTCTCTCTCTCTCTCTCTCTCTCCTCATATGCATTTTGTGAGACTGGTTTAGAGTGTTTATCCAGGTGAAATAAACACTTTCTTAAAAAGAAAACAGAAAGACAGAAGAATAGAACGTAAGCAAGGCCTATGGGAGATGTGTTATGTATAACTGGTGTTTGTTTGTTTTTTAAAGGTATCTGACGTTTTCTTTCTGACTCTTGTTTCAGAAAAAAACACCCTCGCCTCAGTTTATATTTGGCTGGATGTGACTTTAAAAAAACAACAACATATTCTCATTCTTCTTTCACAGGAGACTAAGATAACGTGTCTAAATACTGTATCATGTACTTGTGTGCTCTAACAAGTTGTGTGCATGGCCATACGTTTGTATGTATGTGTAGAAAAGTGTGTGTGTGTGTGTGTGTGTGTGTGTGTGTGCATGCGTGCGCACGCGCGTACACGCGTGAAGTAAAAAAAAGTCAATTCAAAATTATCTGTTTTGAGGGAAAAAGATTAAGTTTACACAACTCGTGTGCGTTTATGTGTCAAAGTCAAAGTCAAATGTTTATTTCTAGATGGTACATTAAATAAGCAACTGTGAGCGTGAGTGTGCCTGCGCGTGCATGCATGCGTGAGCGTGTCTGTGTATATGTTTTTCTTTATATTTCTGGTCCATCAGGCTGGAATTACCTTCCTCTCTCCCTTTGCAAAAAGTTTACTTATGACACTTTTCAATCCAGCCTCAAGACAAACTTACTTCAAACCTAAGATTTCCCCCTCCTGCTTCATTTCTTATCTGTCCCTGCTTCAACAGCTAAAATACCCATCACCCCATCAAAGTGTGTAACCTTCAAGTGTGTGTATATATATATATATATATATATATATATATATATATATATATATATATATATATATATATATATATATATGTGTGTGTGTGTGTGTGTGTGTGTGAGTAAATTTGAATGTGTTAAAACTATTTATGTTTTGGCTCCATGTGTAACAATAGGTTGAATGCATAAACATTGATTGGTTTTTACAAAATATAGCACTAGATAAAGTCCATATTATCATTATTTATTATTATTATATTATTATATGTTGTTGTTGTTTATAGCCCTGACCACAAAGGCTATCTTAGAACTGTCTATGTTACAACTGTCATCTCATTTAGTTTCAATAACTGTAACAACTTTCACTTCAAAATTAAGATCAATACCTCCTAATCCCTTGGGGAGGGTTACATTTATCATGGTCCATACTAAGTAGGCCATATATCTTTAAGCATAATATCAAATGGGAAACAGATGGCCAGTAAGGTGTTTCCCATGCCAGTATTGTTGAGGAGGGTCCAAAGTATATGTATGCCAAGAGGCACGCTGTCACCCTCATTTGCAGGTTTTACCCAATACCCTAGCCTTAACCAACCGCTGGACTGGGGCACACACAGTTTTCTCATTATCAATGACTGCTACTCTTAAAGGATAAGGAAATATATCAGGTGACTGGTCTCTTTAGAAACAAAATGTCATGCTTTTTTGAGGTTAGCAAAAATTTATCAAAATCGTTTGTTAAGTTGTCATCCCAGACCCCCTGAAGACTAACCTTCAGTTATGGTTGTGTTCTTCAGCCTGAGGTTTATCAACAGTGACATTTTGGGGTGAGAGACCGTGTTTAGCTCCCCTTGTGGTAACTGCATTCCAACTTCGGGGATGGTATCTAAACATGGCATTATTATTAAGTGTGCATTCCTTTTGTAAATATACCTTTAATCACCTGTTCTAGCTGGCTCGGATAGCCTACTGGACTAATAAATTTTAACATTTATGCAAGGTGTTCTGCATGCCTTCACACATCAGGCCTTAGTTTTATATAGTATGATTCGAAGGACTTTCAGGGGAGTGGAGACACAGCTACAGATGTTAATCCCAGAAAAATTAATCCCCTTGAATGACTGTATGAGCGGAGGCTCAATCCTGGGCTGTCAAATTGCAAGTACAACACTACCCTTGAGAATTGGTAGTTAGGAGGATAATCTTGTACAGATCACAAATTCCTAACTCACGGCTAACACTGTTGATTTCATAGTTTTACAACGGATAATTAAACTAACAATTCCAAACTTTGAAGATGCTTTTCAATAATAGTTTGGAAAACTTTTGTCCCAAAGTCACCTCTACAATAAATTACTTTCACCTTGTACTTGGTCCCAGACAGGTCAACAGCAATTTCTACGATTTCATATAAAAATTGTTGCTTCATTTCAATGTGATAAAAAGCTTTTATCTGGACTACTAAGCAACTTCAAACAATAGAAAGGGATATAACTGTTTAAGATACCTGTAAAGGGGAAGTCATATGACATAAAATAGCATACACAGGGTGTTTGCAAATCTAAACATATGTAAACAACGTTCGCATGCACGTAAAATAATTCGTAACTTGAAGACAGCGGTTACTTGCACATTGCCTTACAAAATGCCACTCTAAAAGGGAAAAAGTTACACTTGGAGGTGCTAACTAAATAAATAAAAATAGAAATAAAATTTCTCTTTCTCCTTTTTCATCTAATGCTAACACAGTAACTGTTGTTGTCTCTCATATGAGCGAAAATGCGTCACAGTGCTGTTAAGCACCTGACAAGTCAGGCCCAGCACATCCAATTTCAGCATGGGAAGGAATTGGTATCGTTTAAGTGTTTCTGGAAAAAAAAGAAGAGAATGACCAAAAAGGCAGAAAATAGACAAGAAGGAGGTGACAAAAATAAAAGGAACAAGGCAGTGATACAAAATATGGATTTCCTAGCACAGAATTTCTAGAAGGCGAGGATGATATTTATACTGACAGGCAGGGAAAATAGAATGAAATGAAGAATTGTGTCACACTGCATTTGTGGCGGTGTGTTCATTTCATGTTTGATTGTTAGAACTTGTTCTGTTTTTACTCCTTTCATTTTTTCTTTCTTTTTTTTTCCCAGTAAATTAATTGATGTTGATTAATGTCGTGCTGCTGTGTGGTTTATAAATCGTTCTGCCTGACGGAAGCAATTGACTTTTGTGTCTAACAGCTATATTGCTGGATTATAAAGCAGTCTGCTTGACTGAAAGAAGTGACTTTGTGACTAGCAGCTATTTTGCTGTTTATACAAGCAGTCTGCTTGATTGAAAACAATTGACTGTTGTGATTAGCAGCTTATTGCTACCCCAGAGACTCTGCATCAGAACAGTTGTTTTAGAGACAAATTTTTGCTATAGATTTTCAAGAAATTCTATACTTTTTATTGTATCTACGCTTGGGGACTGTATCTTCCTTGTTTTAGAGCTTTATATAAATACGTGTATTGTGTAAGTGATATTTATTGATTTAGAAAAAAAAGAGTTGTAGTATTTCTTTATCAAAATATTCTACACTTTAATGTACGTGTGGTTACTTTGATCTCCATTTAGTGTATGAAATATAAAGGGGACTGGATTTATATACTGTGTTGATATAACAGACGATTTTTTTGCAGATCCAGAGCGCTTTTGAAATTGACTTTTAGTATTGTTTGTTTTTTTTGGGTTTTCCCTTTAATTTCATATTATATTCTCCTGTTTGATTTTGAATAGAAAACATCTAAAGGGGTCTTCTATTTTGATAATTTACTTAAACGTATAGAACAAGAAAATATATACATAATTAGCCAATCAATCCTGACATATATTATGTCTCTAACTTCAGACAAGGTGGCCAACAAAACCGGGGCCCTCCGAGTAGGCTACCTGAATATCAACGTGCAACAAAAAAAAAAGATGACATTGCAACCATATATACAACAGGGGAAAATCAGTTTCATTTGTTTTGTCTAGCTGAACCCCGACTTCTCCAAATGTAACAGATGCACACATGAATATTCCAGGGTATCAAATCTTCCGTGAAGATCCTCACAAACCCAAAAGTCCACCGGGTTACTTACATATATACCCTCCTCGCTCAGTTGTTAAAAGAATATAAAACCCTTGGGGTTTATGACATTGAATCCATGTGGTTGAAATAAAATTAAACACAATAGCCCAAATATTAATAGGATTTATATACAGAATCCTTCAGAAACCATAGACTGGCTAGAAAAATTCAACTCCCTTATGGACGAGGGTTACTTTTAAACAATGAAACAATTATTTTTGGGGGGATTTTAACTTGGGACTTTTTAAAAAACCTAAACCAAATGGAGCCACAACATTACTATGTTTGGCCTAGAACAACTAATAGATAGACCACTCGGATAACAAATAACTCTAGAACATTAATGATCATATCTACACTATACAAAACATCACAAAACAGAAGTATGTGCTCCCCCCATGTGGTGCAGTGATCAAAAATCCAGTGTGCTTTACTTGGTTTAAAAAATCGTATCAAAATACCTAAAGTGGGGCTTAAAACTATTTTTTACGGGAAATTTAAAAACTTTAACGAGCAAGTTTTCCCTTTCAGACTTGACAAACTCGCCATTACATGACATATCCCAATCAGAGACCTGATGAAGTGCTGAATTTTGGATTAGGACATTTACTTCAGTATACGACAAACACGCCCCTTTCATAAAAAAAGAGTTCAAGAAAAAATCAAACCACCTTGGATAAATAAGACATAGAACCCGAAAACACCTAAGAGACTATTTTGAAAAACACATGGCTCAAATGAGCAGTTCAGGGCACAAAGAAACAAAGTAACTTCATTTAAAACGCAAATCAAAACGTGATTACATTCAAAAGTTGTTAATTAAATACCGACTCTCGCCAAGTATGGAAACCCATCAATACATTATGTAAAAAACCCTATTTTTCAAAAGTCAACAGACAGTTAAAGATTATCAGCTGATGATTGAACAACCACTTCTCAAAACATTCCCGAAAAAGAAATATAAAATTGACAAGTCAAATGAAAATGATCTCCATTATTAGACAATATATAAAATAAAAAGAAATAAAATTCCATTAAACTACTGCCAATGACAATCACAGACGTCTTGGAAAGCCTGTTCTTCAAAAAAGTTCCAGAACACGTGGTTTAGAAAATTAGATGGAAGAATATTAAGCTTTGTGGTCAAGTTATAGTTTGGAACACTGACATACTTGTATAACTTGTGCATAGAGAAAAAACAACTTTCCTGTCATATTTAAAAAGGCAAAAATCATACCAGTCAACAAAATCAGGTGATACTGTTGTCCTTCAAATTACAGACCATCTCAATTCTGTCTGTCTTATCTAAACCCTTCGAAAAACATACCCAAAAATCCGTATATTCCTACTTTGTAACAACAATCTTTAATGAAGATCAGTCAGGTTTTCGTAAAAAATTTCCTGTCACACAACTCTTACACAAATTACAGACAGTCTCCTACACAATATCAATGAAAATAAATATCAGGCCTTCTTTTTGTTGACTTTGAAAAGAATTTGATGTAATCAATCATTCCTTATTATTGCGAAAACTTCACTTGTATAATAAACACCAGAACGATAATCTTTTGAAAAAGTTGTTGTCGAATAGGCAGCAGCTAGTAACTGCAAATAATCAAACATCAGACTAGTACCTATTAAACATGGAGTACCACAAGGGTCAATATTGGGTCCCACTTCTATTTTCAATCTATGTAAATGACTTACCCCAATTTTTTTGAATGTAGCTGTGAAATGTTTGTGATGACACATCCCTCTATTGTGTGATTCTGACCCCCACAGACTTCCCAATCAACTTCAACACAATATTGGGCAGATGGTTACTTGGACTCAGCTAAACATATGTCCCTAAAATACGCGAAAAACTAAATGTATGTATGTACTAGCAAGACAAAAAAGACAAAAAATGAAAGATAAATTCAACCTCTGTTGATAGGTAAAAGGTAATTGAAGAAGTTGACTCCACAGAATTCTGGGTGTAATTATTGACAAAAATCTTACTTGGATGACCATGTGATGGTGTAGGAAAAACGTCTTTCTTACAAGCTACTTCAGTTATCAAAATAAACCCTTTTCTTTATAACCACTCTCGCAAATCTTTTTTTGCGGCCATATTTTGCCTATTGTTGACTATGCTTCATCTCTTTGGGACAAACTGCAGTGCTACAAATTAAAATTGATTCATAGATTATATAAAAGAGCACCCGAAACTTGTTTACTAAAATCAAGCTCCCTAACCATCAACGATTTAAGGAAACAAAATATCCCAACCTTCAAAACAGACTTATCTAAATAAAGCTCTATTTGTCCAGAAAGTTTTTCAATGGAAAAAGCCCCCCCAAAGATCCCAATAGCTTCAAATCAATGAACACAGACTTAATTCATCTACTAACATTTCCGAGACCAAGAAATAAACTTTACAAAACAAGCTTCTTGTACTCAGGTTGTGATTTATGGAACAAGGGTCCCAAAACGCTTAAAATGTATCAAGAACAAAAATCAGTTCAAGACACAGCTAAAAAGCCATTAATGCATAATGCCTAGAAAAATTGATAATAAGGCAAATCAACCATGATTAAACGGGAAATCAACAATACTTACATTTTACCAGCACTAATGGTATCCTTACAACAAAAAATTCAAGTTTGTCTTCTGTGACTAGAAATTCTACAGTCACACACTGTTTATGTGTGGAGGGAGGGGGAGGCAGGAAAGAGGCACATTAATTATGCAAAGAAGTAAGAATAATCTATGCAAATAGTAAATATCTGCAATGTTGAAACAATGGAAAGGAGGAATTTTTAAATTCTTTTTATGGTAAACTGATAGCTTGATAGTGTGTCCCTTTCTACTCTTCTCTTCTCTCTCTCTCTCCTCTCTCTCTCTCTTCTCTCTCTCTCTCTCTCTTTCTCTCTCTCTCTCTTTTCTCTCTTCTCTCTCTCTCTCTCTTCTCTCCCCTCCTCTCCTATGCCCTTTTTCTTGTCTAATTCAAAAGATTTTATCGTGGATGTTGTTTTTTTTGCAGTTAGAGATGAGTTTAGTACTTTATAAACGATACTGTTTTAGTATGATATTGGTTTAGTTTGATAGTCCCGTGGATTAGGGCTTTTTAATTCTGTATCGTATTAGGGGTTCTACTTGTTTGATTTAAATTGTTTTTTTTAAACTATTAATTTGATTGAAGGTGTATTTCCCTTCCCCTTGATACTCCTCCCCCACCCCCCTCCCTTTCAATGCTTTTCTGGTTATCATGGTTATGTTGTTGTCTCATGGTGATGGGGATCATTTGTTATATTGTTGTCTCATGGTGATGGGCGATTGTTGTTATAATTGTATCTCTATTATGATAATCATTTTTGTAATCTTATTTGACTTATCTTTCTTTGATAGTTATTGTGTGAATATGTCATTTTTTAAAGCGCTATTTGAAAAGTATATGAACGCAAAAAAAGCAACGTTTGATGGGTGGAGGAGGAGAGGAGGGAGGTCATTGAAGGTATTTGTTTAGTAATGACGAATGCCTAGTTTTTCTAACGTTTTTTTTGTACCTTTTTAATATCAAGTATAAACGTGGAAAGAATGGGATGAAACAGTTGGTGAAGTAATTTGTTTGTCCTGACGTTTTATGTTTTTTTTTTTTAATTCTTTAAAAATTTTTATTTTAAAAAGTGTGTGTGGAGTGAGCGCGCACGCGCTCAGGTGTGCATGAGTATGTGTGTACGTGTATATGTATATGTGGTTTAAATTTGTATTTCCAATGTATCTCCTTATCGATTTTTTCCTCTTTTTTTACTGGTTTAATTTAACAGTAAATGATGCAATAATGTAGTGTCTTAGTATAATCATTACGAAATTTGTTCTTAGATAGATGGCTTGATGAAAAAAAGCAAATGCATTGCTTATTCAATGTACCATCTGGAAATAAAATTTTGACTTGACTTGACTTGACTTGACTTTACTAGGGTATGGAGGTAGGATTTAATTTGTTCTTTTGTATAATGTCGCAAAAGGGACTTAGCATAAATACAATATTCTGGACACAATAAACCTCCTTTGAGAGACTGAAATTGAACATCTTCAAGTTTAAGACACATTCAAAGAGGATTACCATGTGTGTACATAAACATAACGGGTCTAAATACTGTATCATGCACTTGTGTGCTCTATTAAGTTTTGTGCATGGCCATGCGTTTGTATGTATGTGTAGAAAATTGTTGGTATGCCTGCACGTGTGCGTGCACACGTGTGAAGTCAAATAAAGTCAAAATCTTTATTGAGGGTAAAAGATTAAGTGTACACAACTTGTGAACGTGAGTGTGTCAAAGTCAAATTTTTATTTCCAGATGGTACATTAAATAAGCAAGTGTGTGTGTGTGTGTGTGTGTGTGTGTGTGTGTGTGTGTGTGTTTTCTTCTATTTCTGGTCCATTTATCTGGAATGACCTCCCTCTCTCTCTTCGCAAAAAGCCTACTTATGACACTTTTCAATCCAGGCTCAAGACATTATATTTCAAACCTAAGATTTCCCCCTCCTGCTTCATTTCTTATCTGTCCCTAGTTCAACAACCAAAATGCCCATCAAGCCATCAAAGTGTATAACCTTTATGTGCGTGTGTGTGTCGTGTGTGTGTGTGTGTGTGTGTGTGTGTGTACATTTGAATTTGTAAAAACTATTTGTGATTTGGTCACATGTGTAAGAATAGGTCAAATACAAATGCTTTGATTTGTTTATACAGGATGTAGTATCATCATCATCATCATCATCATCATTATTATTATTATTATTATTATTATTATTATTATTATTATTATTATTATTATTATTATTATTATTATCATCATCATCATCATCATCATCATCATCATAGTAGTAGTAGTAGTAGTAGTAGTAGTAGTAGTAGTAGTAGTAGTAGTAGTAGTATCATTATATTGTTGTAATTCCTGTTGTTGTTGTTGTTGCTGTTGTTTTTTGTTGTTGTTTTTAGTCCCTATACCAGGAAGGTTAAACTAGAACTGTCATCTCATTTAGTTTCAATAACTATGGTGAACCTGAAAAACAAATCACATTAATTCTTTAATCACCTAAGGCCAATAAAACCAGGCCATACCCAGGATGTCATGGATTAATTACTCCCCCCTCCCTAACAAATTTGGCTGTGACAACTCTCTTTAAGCTGTAAGTTATGTTACACGTTTTAAGTTATGCTGCATATGAACGTTGCTCAACTGTATTTAGATATTTTGACACATTCTTTGTGCGTGATAAAACTTTCATTCTAGTTTATGGCAATATTACCTCCCCTTCCTAGGCCATCAAAAACAGTTATGTTCCTTTTCATTGTTTGGAATTGCTCAGTAGTCCAGATAAAATAATTATACCTGAGGGAAATGAAGCAGTAATTTTTATATAAAATAGTAGACTGTACTGTTTACCTGTCTGAAACAAGGACATATTGAAACTGAATGATTTGGAATAAACTTTGTTCTCGATTTCTGAACATATCTAGGTAACACACTTTTAAAGTTTGGAATGGTCATTTTAATAAAAGAGGATGGGTTTCGGGGTGGGGGACAGGTAGAAGAGGTAGTATGGGAGGATGGGATAGTTTAGGGGAGAAGGGGGGGTATGTATATATATATATATATATATATATGTAAGTGGGAGACATGGGAGGAGAGGAGATTGGAGTAGGGGGATAGAGAGAAGAAGGAAGTGGGTGGGAGATAAGGGAGGAGGAGGCTGGAGTGAGGGCAGTGGAAGAAGAGGTGGGGGACAGGTATAGGAGGAGAAAGTGGGTTAAGAGAGAATCAAGAAATCGATAAAATACCACAAAAGTTAATGAATCCAATGAATAAAGAAGACCAATTAAATAGGGGAAAACTCCCCAAAAATACACACACGCACGCACGCGCACACACACACGTACATATGCGCAGACACGCAACGTGTGCCCATGCGTGCACGCACAGAAATCATCATGGATACAAATCCATACACATGTACATTTCCTCATGTATTCTCATAGCCTTATGTCATAATCGTCAAGATGTGTATGTGTGTGTGTGTGTGTGTGCGTGTGTAAGTGTGTGTGTTTCGTATATTATCTGTTTGCATTGGCCACACTCCATTTTTTTCTCTGCTTTTTCTCTCTATATTGGCTAATACATGCATTGTTATCACCACACATACATGTATACCAGATACAGGCACAGACACACAGACACAAATACACACACGCACACACTTACACACACGCACGCATGCACGCACGCACACACACACACACACACACACACACACTCGTTATGTTTTTTTAAAATTATTATGTAAACAGTAACTCCTCCTTTCACTTGAAAAAAAAACAAATTTAGATCACTACATACATATCAAAAATAAATATTTTGAACCCCAAAACTGTAACCCAATAAACTAATCTACATTAAGATACCTACATATAATGTACAAATGTTTACAATGTGGAACATCCTGCAGCAATTTATAGCCCAGTCAGAGTGTGTGCTCAGTGACACAGATCGGGAATTCCCTATTTCACCACCACCATAGCTGTTGGGTTCAGAAGACATAAGTACTGATAGTAAGACATACTGAAACAGGGGGTCCGTAGTGTAGTGGGTTATTGTTGTGGAAACATGCTGGTTACATGCCACTCACTGGTTCGACTCTCTACTTTTGTATATATTTTTTAAAACTTATTATTTTTGTGTGTTTAATTTTTCATTTTACTATAGTTTGAAGGCATAAAGAAAGTGATGAGGATGAAAATTTTGTCAGGGTCAAATGAAATTTCATATTTCTAATAAAGACATGCTGCATTTTGGACATTTTATTATTCTTTCTTTATGTGGAATACTGTAGAAACGTCCGACCTCTATAGAAGGCTTGTGACAACTGCAATGGAAGTTTGTCAAAGTCAGCAAAAGTGTGTGTGTATGTGCGTGCGCATCGGTGTATAGAAGTATACAAATAAACATATGCGTGCGCGCGCGCGTGCGTGTGTGTGTGTGTGCACGCGCGCGCATCTATTTTATTTTATTTATACCACTTTAAGTCACGAGATTTCTCTACGTGAAATTCGGGCTGCTCTCCCTGGGGAGAACGCGTCGCCACAAGAGCAGCGCCATCCTTTTTTTTTTTTTTTTGGGTGATACATTAACTACCTTACTTGGAGTATTCAGCAACACTTGAAGGTCCAGTTGTCATTGTTTCCATTCTGTGAGATGGCAGCTAGCTGTGTTCTCCGCACAGCGCTGAGCATCAAGCCACTGTCTATCTCACCTTGAAAACCGAAGCAACTGATGGGCACTGCAGTTAACAAATAAACTTTCTGAAGAACGTGGATACACTGATCTTGATTACGTCTGGATACACTGATCTTGATTATCTCTGGATACACTGATCTTGATTACGTCTGGATACACTGATCTTGATTATCTCTGGATACACTGATCTTGATTACGTCTGGATACAATAATCTTGATTATCTCTGGATACACTGATCTTGATTACGTCTGGATACAATAATCTTGATTATCTCTGGATACACTGATCTTGATTACGTCTGGATACAATAATCTTGATTACGTCTGGATACACTGATCTTGATTACGTCTGGATACACGATCTTTTTATCTTGGATACATGATCTTTATTATCTTGGATACACTGATCTTGATTATCTCTGGTACATGATCTTGATTCGTCTGGATACACTGATCTTGATTATCTCTGGATACACTGATCTTGATTACGTCTGGATACACTGATCTTGATTACGTCTGGATACACTGATCTTGATTATCTCTGGATACACTGCTACGTCTGGATACACTGATCTTGATTACGTCTGGATACACTGATCTTGATCACGTCTGGATACAGCTGAGGTACAAATCTTCCTCTGCCATACCATTGCAGAGTTATACACGTAAGGGAATAGATACTAAGAATGTATAAACGGATTATATAGTCTGTGTAGTGCGTACGCATGTCAGTATGCAGTGTGTGTGTGTGTGTGTGTGTGTGTGTGTGTGGGGTGTGTGGTGTGTGTGTGGTGTGTGTGTGTGTTTGAATTGCATGTTTATTTCTTTCACGTTTCAGACAAAGGATCAGGGAACAGGCCCCTAACAATTTTAACCATCCCAACCGGGACACTGCCCTACTCTTTTCGACACTGTAATTGCTAGGGGTTCTTTTACGTGCGCTTTGGTCCGAAAGCTTTCGGACCTCTATCTATCTATCTATCTATCTATCTATCTATTATCTATCTATTATCTATCTATCTATCTATTCTATCTATCTATCTATCTATCTTTTCTATCTATCTATCTATCTATCTATCTATCTATTCTATCTATCTATCTATTCTATCTATCTATCTATCTAATCTCTGTCCATCTATCTGTCTATCTATCTCTCTCTCTCTCTATATATATATATAATATTATATACATATATATGTGCGAGTGAGTGAGTGTGTGCGTGTGTGTATGTGTGTGATCACACACGTACACACGCAAGCACGAACACACAAGCACACACACACACATATCTGACACCTCCATCATCGATTTATTGTTCTTTTCACCTCAGATCTTTTGTTCACCTTTGTACAAAGATGATGGGTACATAATGGCAATAAAAAAAACCCAAAAACATTCTGTACAAAGGGGAATAAGAGGCATAAAAGGCAATGTTCTCACGCGAGTGGAAAAGATGAATTAAGGGACTTGTAATTTTTTTCTTTTTATTTAAAAAAAATAGAAAGAAAGAGTTGCGACATAAATCTATTTTCACTTTTAGTTTGGCAGTGGCACAATAGCAATATAGCGTTTCCCAATGTCTGTGTTGTTTGTTTTCTTTTTCCTTTTTTCTTTTCTCTTCTCTTCTCGCTTCTTTCTTGCTTACTTTCTTTGTTTCTTTCTACTTTTCTTTGTTTTCTCGTATCTTTTTTTTCTTTCTTTCTTTTTTTCTTTCTTTCTTTCTTTCTTTTTTTTTTACTTTCTTTCTATAAAGCCCAATTAATCATATCACACCCACCTCTAAATTTACATCTCATGGATATAAATATCTCTCTCTATTTATATCGTTCTATATCTATCTATCTATCTATCTATCTATCTATCTATCTATCTATCTATCTATCTATCTAGCTAGCTAGCTAGCTAGCTAGCTATCTATCTATCTATTTATCTATCTATCTATCTATTTATCTATCTATCTATCTATCATCTATCTATCTATCTATCTATCTATCTATCTATCTATCTATTATCTATCTAAAATCTCTCTATCTCCTATCTCTTTTTCTCATCTCTCCCTTATCTATCTATCTATCTATCTATCTATCTATCTATCTATCTATCTATCTATCTATCATCTATCTATCTATTTATCTATCTATCTATCTATTTATCTATCTATCTATCTATCTATCTACTTATCTATCTATTTTATCTCAATCTCTCTATCCCCCTATCTCTCTATCTCAATCTCTCCTCTATCTATCTATCTATCTATCCTATCTATTATCTATCTATCTATCTATCTATCTATCTATCTATCTTTTCTACTATCTCAATCTCTCTATCTCCCTATCTCTCTATCTCTCTATCTATCTATCTATCTATCTATCTATCTATCTATCTATCTATCTATCTATCTATCTATCTATCTATCTATCTATCTATCATTTTGTACAAAACAAGGCGAATAAGGAGCCCAAAATGAAGCTTTAACGTGAAATGTATATTTTTTTCTTATCAAAATAGAGAAGGTGCGACATTACACCAACTAGCCACCTGAAAACTGTTTTTGTATGGCCAGGATCCCATGTGTCCGATGAGATCATAGTCTCCAAAATGTGTGACTGCATAGGAAGAAATAAAATTATGTGGGTTTTTTTTTTTCACATATTGAAAAACAATTCAAACATTATCCTCTCCAAAGGCCGAATGCGCCTGCCTCAGTGGTAAGCCAAATCTGTTGTACATGCAAAAATCTCACCATCCAGGTAGTTATTCTTTTTAGGGGACGGGATAGCCTAGTGGTTAGAACATTGCGCTCGCAATCTGACGACCCGGGTTCAATTCCCGTTTAAGGGGATATTTTCCCCTGGAGTTAACATCAGTGCAGACTCCACTCTCCCCAAAAGTCCTTCGGATGAGACTATAAACCGGGCCCGTGTGCGAAGCAGCAGAACATCTTGCGGCACGTAAAACCCTGTTCCGCTTTTCGTAAGAGTAGGCCATTGTGTGCCGGTGGGAACAGATGACAAAATTGACAAAACCGGATACACACGGGGACTGGATGTAAAAAAGCACATAAGTGCTTATTCCATTATCCTCGATATAAAGAATAAAATGAAATAAAAAAATGGACTTTTTTTAAATTTTGAGGATAATGGGATAAGTACTCATGTGCTTTTTTTCCCATCATTCAGTATCGGTGTGTATGCAGTTTTGTCAATTTTGTCATCCGTTTCCACCGACACACAAATGGCCTACTCTTCCGAAAAGCGTAACGGGTTTTAACGTGTGCGTAAGATGTTCTGCGTGCGATCGCATTCGGGACCTCGGTTTATAGTCTCATCCGAAGACTTTTGGGGAGAGCGGAGTCGGCACTGATGTTAACTCCAGAGGAAAAAATCCTCCTGAACGAGAATCGAACCCGGGTCAGCAGATCACGAATACATCACTCTAACCACCAGGCTACTCCGTCCCCAGCTCTAGCCAAGTAACGAAAAACATTACTGTCAGAAAAGAAAATAAGCGAACTCCCTATTTAAAAGGTTCAATCAAAGCGGAGAAACGAAGGGATGGGGGCAAAAAAACACAACACACACACAACACACACACACACCACCACACACACACACACCCCAACACACAACACACACACACACACACACACAACACCACACACCACACAACACACCATGCATGCCAACCAATACATGCACTTTCAAGACCCTAAATATACCTGGAGTCGGAATGCCGCTACCTTATTTGGGAATTAAAACGGTCGCATACACAGAATATCACCATTAATCCCCCCATCCCCATCCCCCACCCCCCCCCCCCCCCCCACGCCCCACCCCCACGCCCTACCCTGTGCTCAGTGACCACAGATCGGGGAAATTTCCCTATTTCACCCCCATCACAAACTGTTGGGTTCAGAAAACATAAGTGCTGATAGTAAGACGTTCTGAAACAGAGGGTCCGTAGTGTAGTGGTTTATCGTTGTGGAAACATGCTGGTTACATGCCACTCACTAGTTTGACTCTCCATTTTAATTTTTTTTTTTAATTTTATTTTATTGTTTGAGTAATAACTAGAAGTGGGTTGAAGAAAGTGCCTGGGAATATAGTAAGAAACCCTGCCATACATTTTTGAAGTGATTTCGATCGTAGAATTAAACACTTTCTAGAACAGACATACAGCATTTCAGATATTTATTTTTGAGGCGCGATATCCCGGAAGCGTCCATCCTCAATAGAAGCCTTGTGAAAACTGCAAGAAAATTTGAGAAAAGGGTAGACATCCTGTTATCTAGTGGATAATATCTGTATTTTTCCTATAACAAAAATTATATTTGGTGACCGGATTTACCTAAGGTAGTTGAATAACGTACTTTTATGAACAAAATTGAGTTTAAAATCGTTGTGATAAAGGCATGTAACGTTGTCATACAGGTCAGCGCTCCAGTTAAAGACAAACCGATTTTATCAAAAGTCTTGGACCCGCGAACTTGTATAATAATAAATAATAAAAAAACCCAACCCATTCCAACAGAAACGGGATAGCCTAGTGGTCAGAACATTGCGCTCGAAATCTGACAACCCGGGTTTGATTCCCGTTCAAGGGGATATTTTCCCCTGGAGTTTACATCAGTGCAGACTCCACTATCCCCAAAAGTCCTTCGGATGAGACTATAAACCTGAGGTCCCGTGTACGAACGCACGCAGAACATCTTGCGCACACGTTAAATCCTGTTCCACATTTCGTAAGAGTAGGCCATTGTGTGCCGGTGGGAACGGATGACAAAATTTAAAAAACCGCATAGACACGGGGACTAGTTGTAAAAAGAACATAAGTGCTTATTGCATTATCCTTGATATAAAAGAATATATATGTGTCTGACAATGTTCGGGTTAACATTGCTATCCAGCTAAAATTGACCCATTGGCTGGACACAGACTGTATGATCTCCCTTGCATCCTTTAGATAGAAAAAAGGATCCCCAAAGAACATAAGGCACAAAGATTCATTACCCACTTAGTTTCATACGCATTTTTAAAGAACATTTTTTAACCACTATTTTTTTGCATAGTTTTCTTCACTTTCTGTTTTTCATCTTTCCCCTGGCCGGTGGTAGGCCACAAAATTATGTATTTATTCTTAGGTGGCAATAGACACTTATAAATTTGGAGGGTGTTTGCTGTTACTACCACAAAGGAGGAGTGTGGTTTCAAAGAGTGGCGGACCTCTGAAGAGTGCTCAAACCAGGAGCCGAAATCGAGTCAGGTCAGGCCCAAAAGGGATGATCCTTACTCAAATATTCCCCTAATGCTGCCTTCAAAGTTTTATCTTGTAGAAATTTTTTTTTTTTCCTCGAATCTAGGACTAAATTTAGTTTATGATCAGAATGAAGTTGTAATTGGTTACCTACACTTGTTTTTCCTCACTCTTTTGTCTCAGTTATATATATATATATATATATATATGCATATGCCATCCAATACATGCACTTCCAAGACCATACATATCCCCGGAGTCGGAATGCCGCTACCTAAGTGGTAGATTAAAACGGTTGCATACACAGAATATCATCATTAATTTCTCTCCCCCACGCCCCAACCCCACGACTACCATGTGCTCAGTGACACAGATTGGGAATACCCTATTCACCACCATCACAGCTGTTGGGTTCAAAGACATAAGTACTGATAGTAAGACGTTCTGAAACAGGGCGTCCGTAGTGTAGTGGTTTATCGTTGTGGAAACATGCTGGTTACATGCCACTCACTAGTTTGACTCTCCATTTTTAAAAATTATTTTTATTTTATTTTATTGTTTGGTTAAGAACTAGAAATGGGTTGAAGAGAGTAACAGGGAATAGTAAGAAACCCTGTTATACATTTTTGAAGTCGTGATTTACATCGTAGAATTAAACACACTTTCTAAAACAGACATATAGCATTTTAAATATTTATTTTTGAGGTGCGATATTCTGGAAGCGACCATCCTCAAAAGAAGCCTTGTGAAAACTGCAAGAAAATTTGATGAAAGGGTAAACTATATAACCTGTGTATAAATTATGTATTTTTCCTATAACAAAAATTAAATTTAGTGAAAGGATTTAGCTCAGTAGTTGAATCACGTACTTTTCTGAACAAAATTGGTTTTGAAAATCAGTGTGATAAAGGCATGTAATGTCGTCATAAAGGTCAGGACTCCAGTTAAAGACAAACTCAATTTTATCAAAGGCTTGAACGTGAGCTTTTATATTAATTTTGATAACGAAAAAAACTTTTTTGTCCTTCAAACAGTCAGATCTGCTTTGTACTAGCATATTTTGTATCTTAAAAAGCAATGCGGACACAAGAAAACTTTTGTAACACAGGCTTTTCAAAATGTGATAACCAGTTGATAAGTTTCCACTTTAGTAATCAGCTGCAAACCCCCCCTCCCCCAAAAAAAACCCCCCACACAACAACACCCCCCCCCCCTAAAAGACAAAAACAACAATCACAAAAGCCAACAAAAATAATAAATAGCCCCCCACCCCTACCCTCCACCCATTCCAACAGAATCCAAAACAGGTTATCTTAGTTTTCACTGAATTTATCATTGACTGGTCAATTTTGTATCCCCAAATTTCACAGCCATACGACAAAACTGGTACAACCATTTCATCCTAACACACCCCTAGAAAAAACCCTCAAATGTCACATGGGCAGAAAACCCCTTTTGCCTTTTAGTCTTTATTAAACTAAACATACTTTTAGTTACCTTATCATAAAACATTTTTGGGCTCTATTTTTGCCAAACCGCCATCCGTAATAAGGTCAGTTTCTTAATTATTTTTAAACCTTTAATTTTCTCCACACATTCCTGGCATACTATAGCAGGTTACAAGATAAATGATTGCGGCCAAGTATCGCAATTACTCATCAATTTTTAACAAAATGTTTTTTGGCGTGTGTTTTTAAAAATGCATTAACAAATCGGT
>CM054136.1:91869204-91873914 GCA_028751875.1 Rapana venosa | reverse complement strand
TAGGTGTTTATGTGGAAGAGGCATTTAAGAAACAAAAAAGATCAAAACAACAGTGGCAGATACGGAGAGAAAGATACAAACAAATAAAAACAAACCTCTAGAGAATAGAGAGAGACAATGATGCAGACAAACAAGCTTACGAAAATACAAGTGAATAATCACCAAGACAAAAGGGGATGAAAACTAGAATTGCCACATTAAAGTGTAAATTTCTCCCTCCCGATGCTCATAAATAAACATATCAGCCTCAACTTTGTTTTTTTCACTGTCCAGATCACAGTTTGTTTTCAGAACAGCATGAAAAAAATAATTCCATGGAATAGAAATTTCGTGTTTCACTGCACAAAAAGCACACTACATTCCATATTTCGACAATCAGATAAGGGTAAGAGAGATGTTTGGATAAATCACTTTATCTGCACAAACTGTAAACTACCGTTTGGGTTGATAACTACAATATGTGGCTTATTTTCCACAGTAATAATAATAATTATTATTATTATTAGTAGTAGTAGTAGTAGTAGTAGTATGCAAATTACAGTATATGTAGTTTACCATACTGCAGAATTGATAATACCGAGGAATATATCAAAACAGCACACAACAAAACACAAATGGTACATCAATACAACACTAAAACGACACAATGCGACACAAAACAACACAACCCAACAAACCACACCACACTTTAACACAGCACAACACAGCACAACCCAAACCCACACAAAACACACACACACACACACACTACATTCCCACTTCAACTCACACACTTCAACACAACACAACAACACATACACAGCATAATCCAACACACCACAACACACACACACACACACACACACACACACACACACAGACAGCATAATCCAACACAAACAACACACACACACACAACACAACACACACACAGAGAACACAATCCAACACACTCACACACACACACACAACACTCACACACACAGCACAATCCAACACCACACACACACATAAACCCCCCCGCCCACCCCCCTGCCCCACCCTGCCCCCCCCCCCCCCCCCCCCCACACACACACATACATAACACCACCACCACCCCCCACCCCGACAAACACATATACCCACATACACTCTCCACACTCACTCACACATACACTCACAAACGCACACAAACACACACACACACAGAACACCAATCACACCACCACACACACACCCACACACACACACACACACACACACACACAATCCAACACACACACACACAACAAACACACATCACCACACACACACAACACATAACACAACACACAACACACACCCACACACACACCACACACACACACACACACACACACACACACACACACACACACACAACACACACAACGAAGCCAAAAAGACCAGCTAGTGCTATAGGACAAAGCCAGATGTGCATATCCTCTACCAAGCAAAAGAGACTTTCAATATTGGACATATCATATCGACAGTCTTTCCTTGGTAGAGTACAGTACATACCCACGAAAATGGCTCCCTCAGGGTCGACCAGGAATCTGAACAGACTCTGACCAACAAACTCTTGTCATGAAACTTGAAACCTACCTGAGACAAAAGCACCAAGAAGAACCGAACACAATACATGTGTACAGAGTCAGAGAAACAGTCAGGACAAGCCATAACTTGGGAAATTAGGTGAGATGTTTGGCTCCAGACTGTGGTACCAGGGCTGTGTTCTGTATTCTCTTTCATAGAGTACACCCAGCATTTCATTTTTTTTTTTTTTTTTTTTTTTTTTTTTTTTTTTTTTTTTGGGGGGAGGGGGTTTACCAGGCCCGGGGGAAAAAGCATAGACGGACACCAGCAGTGTTGGTCGGATTACTGTTTCTCAATGTTTGCTTTTTTCCGTGTGAATGGCATCATAGACGCTTATGGTCTGAGTCTTTCCTTTGATCTCCACAGCACGTTAAATGTATGTGTAGATGACGAGAATGTATGTATGTTAGTCCGTCGTTTACGACGACGACCTCCAAAACAGCAGAGGAGGCAGCTGCTGTTTCGGAAACTGGGCAGAAATTTGATTATAGTGGAGATGCCTTGCCCACAGTAGGCTACATCCCCACTCTCTTGGCCAAGTGGGCATAAGGACATTCAGCGTTTGAGATTTCTCCAAAGGCCAACTAGCCCCCAGGGCTGCAGCACATAAGGACTGTGCGAGTCAAGCCTCCTAGTCAGAGAGTCATAGTCGATCACTAAAGACTAAGCTGTAAAGCGGAATTCCATGAGTGGGAAATCCACTGGTCATACAGCCTCTCACTTTGCTGTTGCCCCCAGCGTCAATGGTTTAATCAAGAACTGTGATAAAGCCCAGGCGCTGACGGCTTAGATGACGAGTAAGCTTCAGCTTCGTCTAATCTTGCGATGGAAAAAAAATCATACAAATAATAATTATAAAGCTAAGTACCAAAGCCTACATTAAAGCGTTAGTTACGTTGTAAAATGTTAATGTTGAGATGGCCTTCAGTCAGGAGAGGCTCTTAACATAACATCCTGCACTCTCCGTTAAGGAGAAGAAGAAAAAAAATCCTCTGAAGTCGGTAGTATGGCTGCCTATGTGGTGAGGTACTTGAAAACAGTCATACAAGCAAACTTCTTATCCGGTGTGCTTTCTATCTCGCAGTGATTCCCAGGTGGGATGGAGGAGTGAGTCAAGAGTGTGGCATTTTCCAGGTGACCCCTCAGGGTGTTAAGCTGGGGAATGCATAGCAATAACAACATCATCAACAACAACAACAACAGTGACATATAAAGCTTTTTAAGAGGTTTGAACCCGTGGCCTTTCAGGCAAGTTTTCATTGCAGTAACCACTGTGCCTCGGAGGTTAGACTTTTTCTGTTGTTGTTTGCTTTTTTTTTTCTTTGAGTGGGGGGGGGGGGGGGGGGGTTCGTTATTTGTTTTTTCTCATGTGGAATGTTCACAGGTCTGACATTGTAATTTGCCCATTAATTCGGATATTAGATCAAATAATTTTGGCAAGGATTACTTTCACTGTACTTTTCTTTTACTGTCAAGAGTTGAAGCACCATAATATTTCTGCAGCCAAAAAAATGATAATAATTTCTGCAGCAAACTGAACCCATAGTGGTGTATAAAATACAAATAACAAAAACAACCACCCACAAAAACAAAATTAAAATAAAACCCTCAAATCAGGATAGATAGAACCAACACCGTATACACTCCAACTCGAACACGACAAACGAATTAAAAAAATATTGCAAACACCGTTACTGCATTACAAGAGGAAACCAAAGTTCTTGTTTCTGTTTTCTCTCTCTCTCTCTTCTCTCTCTCTCTCTCTCTCTCTCTCTCTCTCTCTCTCTCTCTCTCTCTCTCTCTCTCTCTCTCTCTCTCTCTCTCTCTCTCTCTCTCTCTCTCTCTGGGTGAATTCAATACACACACACCCTATTGGCGCTATGAACACCATTCTTGTAAAATAATATAATATCTTTATTTCGTTCAGCATCGCACCACACCCCCTCTAAAAAAAAAGATAAAATAAACGATACATATTTTTTCAGGACATCAGCACCGTAACTCAAGTAGTGTAGCACTGGGTTTGTATTTTTAAGGCTGACAAGTTTCATACCTGCTTCTCTAACCCTCTTATCCGTACACACACGCGCGCGCGCGCGCTCGCGCACACACACACACACACACACACACACACATGCACATACACAAACATATACTCAACACAAACACACACACACACACACACACACACACGCAAACAAACATATACTCAACACAAACACACACACACACACAAACATTTACTCAACACAAACACACACGCACACACACATACACACACACAAACATATACTCAACACACACACACAATGGATCAACACAGTGAAAAATATTTTGTACACAATTGGATTCATACATGTTTGGAAGAACCAAAGTACTCTTAATGTTTATCGGTTGAGTTATGCTGTTAGAAGAAAGCTTGAGGACATGTATAAAACATTTTGGATCTACAGAAGAAAGAGTTTCCAAAAATAAAATTTTATGATTATGCTACAAAAGAATACAGAATGGAACCATATTTAATAAACAATGAAAACGAAACCCATAAGAAGACGTATAGTAAATTTCGCACAAGCTCTCACAATTTAATGATAGAGAAATGGAGGCACCAAAATATATTCAGAGAGGACAGAAAATGTAGATACTGTAACAAAAAAGAAGATGAATTTCATTTACTCGATGAATGTATTTTATATGATAAACTCAGAAATAATTTGTTATTAAAAATCATAGCGATAGGTAAAGAAGGCAAAAACTGTGTACATAAATCAAGTGACATAATCACAGTTGATATATATCAAGCAAATATCATCAGATATGTGTATGAGTGTTTTGAAAAAAGAGAAAAAGAGAAGTAGAATGCAACATGTTTTTTAGTGTACATCACTTTTAACCAAAATAGATAATTATAATTGATGTTTTTGTTGTGTCAAATAAGTCTACATGACTTAAATGGCAATAAAATATTCTGAATCTGAATCTGAATCTGAATCACACACACACACACACCAACTCCGAAACCACGACAACAACATTTAAAAAAAAAATTGCAACCACGTTACAGCATTACAAGAGGAAACCAAAGTTCTTTTTTTTCTTTAGATAGATGGCTTGATGAAAAAAAGCAAATGCACTGCT
>CM054136.1:91856704-91859204 GCA_028751875.1 Rapana venosa | reverse complement strand
CTCTACCAAGCAATGAGACTTTCACTATTGGACATATCATATCGGTAGTCTTTCCTTGGTAGAGTACAGTACATACCTACGATAATGGCTCCCTCAGGGTCGACCAGGAAGCTGAACAGACTCTGACCAACAAGCACTTCACGGGCGGGACAGGCTAGCGCTTGAGGTCATGAAACTCGAAACCTACCTGAGACAAGAGCACCAAGAAGAACCGAACACGATACATGTGTACAGAGTCAGAGAAACAGTCAGGACAAGCCATAACTTGGGAAATTAGGTGAGATTTTTGGCTCCAGACTGTGGTACCAGGGCTGTGATCTGTATTCTCTTTCATAAAGTACACCCAGCATTTTTTAAAACATTTTTTTTGTTTACTTACTTTAAATCCTTTACTTACTTTAATCTTTTATATCGAGGATAATGGAATAAGCACTTATGTGCTTTTTTACATCCAGTCCCCGTGTGTATGCGGTTTTGTAAATTCTGTCATCTGTTCCCACCGGCACCCAATGGCCTACTCTTATGAAAAGCGGAACAGGGTTTAACGTGTGCGCAAGATGTTCTGCGTGTGTTTGCACACGGGGCCTTGGTTTATAGTCTCATCCGAAGGACTTTGGGGGAGAGTGGAGTCTGCACTGGTGTTAACTCCAGGGGAAAATTTCCCCTTCAAACGGAACCGAACCCGGGTCGCCAGATTGCCAGCGCAATGTTCTAACCACTAGGCTATCCTGCCCCACCAAGCCCGGTGAAGGAAATATAGACAGACACTAGCAGTGTTGGTCGGATTACTGTTTCTCAATGTTTGCTTTTTTCCGGGTGAATGGCATCATAGACGCTTATGGTCTGAGTCTTTCCTTTTGATCTCCACATCACGTTAAATGTATGTGTAGATGAAGAGTAAGCTTCGTCTAATCTTGCGGTGGGAAAAAAAATCCTACGAATGATAATTATAAAGCTAAGTACCAAAGCCTACATTCAAGCGTTAGTTATGTTGTAAAATGTTCATGTTGAGATGGCCTTCAGTCAGGACAGGCTCTTCACATAACATCCTGCACTCTCGTTAAGAAGAAGAAAAAAAATTCTCTGAAGTCGGAGTATGGCTGCCTAGTATGTGGCGAGGTACTTGAAAACAGTCATACAAGCAAACTTCTTATCCGGTGTGCTTTCGATCTCACAGTGATTCCCAGGTGGGATGGATGAGTGAGTCAGAGTGCCTGTTTTGCGTGACCCCAAGGGTGTTAAGCTGGGGAATGGATAGCAACAACAACAACATCAACATCAACAACAGCGACATATAAAGCTTTTTAAGAGGTTTGAACCCGTGGCCTTTCAGGCAAGTTTTCATTGCAGTAACCACTGTGCCTCGGAGGTTAGACTTTTTCTGTTGTTGTTTGCCTTGGGGGAAGGGGGGTTGTTGTTGGGGTTTTGTTGTTTTTTCTCATGTAGAATGTTCACAGAATCTTCATAGGTCTGACAGTGCAATTTGCCCATTAATTCGGATATGAGATCAAATAATTTTGGCAAGGATTACTTTTAGTGTACTTTTCTTTTACTGTCAAGAGTTGAAGCACCATAATATTTCTGTAGCAAAAAAAAAAAATTTCTGCAGCAAACTGAACCCATACGTGGTGTATAAAAATACAAATAACCAACAAACCAACCAAACAACAAAACAAACAAAATATATTTAAAAAACCCTTAAAAGCAGGAATAGATAGAAACCAACAGCGTATACACACCAACTCCGAAACCTCTACAACAACATTAAAAAAAGATTTATTGCAAACACCATTACAGCATTACAAGAGGAAACCAAAGTTCTTGCTTTCTGTTTTCTCTCTCTCTCTCTCTCTCTCTCTCTCTCTCTCTCTCTCTCTCTCTCTCTCTCTCTCTCTCTCTCTCTCTCTCTCTCTCTCTCTCTCTCTCTCTCTCTCTCTCTCTCTCTCTCTCTGGATGAATTACACACACATACTCACACACACACACCATTGGCGCTATTAACACCATTCTTGTGAAATAATATAATATCTTTATTTCATTCAGCATCACACCGCACTCCCTCCAAATAAAGATAAAATAAACGATACATATTTTTCAGGACACCAGAACCTTAAGTGGTATAGTCCTGGGTTTGTATTTTTAAGGCTTACCAGTTTCATACATGCTTTTCTGACTCTCTCATCCGTACACACACGCACGCCGCGCGCGCACACACACACACACACACACACATGCGCGCGCGCACACACACACAAAAATATACTCAACACAAACACACACACACACACAAACATATACTCAACACAAACATACACACACATATATATATATATACTCAACACAAACACAGACACACACACACACACACACACACACACACACACACACACACAAGCATATACTCAACACAAACACACACACACAAACATTTACTCAACACAAACACACACGCACGCACACAAACACACAAACATATACTCAACACAAACACGCACACACA
>CM054136.1:91836704-91846704 GCA_028751875.1 Rapana venosa | reverse complement strand
TCTGTTTCTGTGTCCATTTCTGTCTACCTGTCTGTCTGTTTGTCTCCCTGTCTCTGTTTTGCTTTGAGCTTTCAGTCTCTGTCGCCCTCAGTCTGTACTTATCTGTATCTTTGTCTGTGCCTGTGTGTCGGTCTGTCTACCCGTCTGTCTGTCTATCTGTATGTCTGTGCCAGTCAGCCAAAAGAAAGTAGAGCTATGTGTACAAACTTCAGAGCAGCATCACCAAAAACAGAAAACAAAAAGAAGAGACGATGAAAGAGGACGAGGGCAAAGATTTCCAGTTCTCTGGATCAATTTTATATTTTTTTTGTTTTAATGTTTTCCCCTCGGCCAGCAGCTTTGGAGATGGAGGTGAGTGGGCGACGGAGAGTGTTTTTCCTTTTGTGTACACAGTTCCCGAGTTACCTCTGATGGATTTTTATTCTTTAAATAATATCTGTCTGTTTCTGAACTTACCTGTCTGTCTGTCTGTCTGTCTGTCTGTCTGTTTGTTTGTTTGTTTGTTTGTTTGTTTGTTTGTTGTTTGTTTGTCTGTGTCTATCTCTGTCTACCTGTCTATCTGTTTGTTTGCTGTCTGTATCTCTTTCTGTGTCTGTCTCTGTATCCATCTCTGTCTACCTGTCTGTCTGTATCTCTTTTTGGGCCTGTCCGTGTATGACTACCTGTCTGTCTGTTTGTCTCTGTCTGTCTGTGTCTGTATCTCTTTCTGTGTCTGTTTCTGTGTCTATCTCTGTCTACCTGTCTGTCTGTTTGTCTCTGTCTGTCTGTTTGTCTCTGTCTTTCTGTCTGTGTCTATCTCTGTCTACCTGTCTGTCTGTTTGTCTCTGTGTGTATCTCTTTCTGTGTCTGCCTCTGTGTCTATCTCTGTCTACCTGTCTGTCTGTTTATCTCTGTATGTCTGTTTCTCTCTGTCTGTCTCTGTTTCTGTGTCCATTTCTGTCTACCTGTCTGTCTGTTTGTCTCCCTGTCTCTGTTTTGCTTTGAGCTGTCAGTCTCTGTCGCACTCTGTCTGTCCTTATCTGTATCTTTGTCTGTGTCTGTGTGTCTGTCTGTTTGCCCGTCTCTCTGTCTATCGGTATGTCTGTGTCAGTCAGCCAAAAGAAAGTAGAGCTACGTGTACAAACTTCAGAGCAGCATCACCAAAAACAAAAACCAAAAATAAGAGACGATGAAAGAGGACGAGGGCAAAGATTTCCATTTCGTTGGATCAATTTTTTTTTGTTTTAATGTTTTCCCCTTGGCCAGCAGCTTTGGAGATGGAGGTGAGTGGGCGACGGAGAGTGGTTTTCCTTTTGTGTGCACGGTTCCTGATTTACCTCTGATGGATTATTTTTTTAAAATAATATCTGTCTGTTTCTGTACTTACCTGTTTGTCTGGTTTTTTTGTTTGTTTGTCTGTCTGTGTCTACCTCTGTCTACCTGTTTGTCTCTGTCTGTCTGTTTGTCTCTGTCTGTGTTTCTGTGTCTGTCTGTGTAACATCTCTGTCTACCTGTCTGTCTGTTTGTCTGCTGTCTGTGTCTGTCTCTCATTCTGTGTCTGTGTCTCTGTTTCTGTCTCTTTCTGTGTCTGTTTCTGTGTCCATCTCTGTCTACCTGTCTGTCTGTTTGTCTCCCTGACTCTGTTTTGTTTTGAGCTTTAAGTCTCTGTCGCACTCTGTCTGTCTTTATCTGTATCTTTGTCTGTGTCTGTGTGCCTATCTGTCTGCCCGTCTGTCTGTCTATCTGTCTGCCTTTGTCAGTCAGTCAAAAGAAAGTAGAGCTATGCGTACAAACTTCAGAGCATCACCAAAAACAAAAAAACAAAACAAAAGAGACGATGAAAGAGGACGAGGGCAAAGATTTCCAGTTCTGTGGATCATTTTTTTTGTTTTAATGTTTTCCCCTCGGCCAACAGCTTTGGAGATGGAGGTGAGTGGGCGACGGAGAGTGTTTTTCCTTTTGTGTACACAGTTCCTGAGTTACCTCTGATGGATATATTTTATTTTCAATGTCTGTCTGTTTCTGTACTTACCTGTCTGTCTGTTTGTCTGTTTTTTTGTTTGTTTGTGTGTCTGTCTGTGTCTATCTCTGTCTACCTGTCAGTCTGGTTTTTTGCTGTCTGTGTCTCTTTCTGTGTCTGTCTCTGTGTCTATCTCTGTCTACCTGTCAGTCTGGATTTTGCTGTCTGTGTCTATATCTCTGTCTGTCTGTCTCTGTGTCTATCTCTGTCTACCTGTCTGTCTGTTTGTTTGCTGTCTGTGTCTGTCTGTGTCTCTTTCTGTGTCTGTCTCTGTGTCTATCTCTGTCTACCTGTCTGTTTGTTTGCTGTCTGTGTCTGTCTGTGTCCCTTTCTGTGTCTGTCTCTGTGTCTATCTCTGTCTACCTGTCTGTCTGTTTGTCTCTGTCTCTGTGTCTATCTCTGTCTACCTGTCTGTCTGTTTGTCTCTGTCTCTGTGTCTATCTCTGTCTACCTGTCTTTCTGTTTCTGTGCTGTCTGTGTCCATCTCTGTCTAACTGTCTGTTTGTCTCTGTATGTCTCTGTGTTTCTGTGCTGTCTCTGTCTGTGTTTCTGTGCTGTCTGTGTCCATCTCTGTCTAACTGTCTGTATGTTTGTCTCTGTCTGTTTGTCTCTGTCTGTCTCTGTCTGTGTTTCTGTGTCTGTCTGTGTCCATCTCTGTCTACCTGTCTGTCTGTTTGTCTCCCTGTCTCTGTTATGTTTTGAGCTTTCAGTCTCTGTCGCACTCTGTCCTTATCTGTATCTTTGTCTGTGTCTGTCCTGTGTGTCTGTCTATCTGTCTGTCTGTATGTATGTATTATGTATATCTCTGTCTGTCGTTCTCTCTCTTTGTTTCTGTCCCTGTCCCTGTCTCTGTCTCTCTCTGTCTCTTTCTCTCTCTCTCTCTCTCTCTGTCTGTATCTCTTCTCTCTCTCTCTCTCTCTCTCTCTCTCTCTCTTCTCTCTCTCTCTCTCTCTCTTTAGAGATCTCTCGTTTCTATGTCTGTCTATATATGTATTTTCCCTGTCTCTGTCTCTCTAACATGTCTTACATGTCTATCTCTATGTCTGTCTGTCTGTCTCTGACTCTCTCTCTCTCTCTCTCTCTCTCTCTCTCTATCTCTCTCTCTCTCTCTCTCTCTCTCTCTCTCTATCTATCTATCTATCTATCTCTCGTCTATTATTCTGTCTGTCTGTCTGTCTGTCTGTCTGTCTGTCTGTCTGTCTGTCTGTCTGTCTCTCTCTCTCTCTCTCTCTCTCTCTCTCTCTCTCTCTCTCTCTCTCTCTCTCTCTCTAGTTGTTGATGGGAGTTGGTACACACTGAAAAAAAGTCAACGCATGGGAAAACTTGTGAAACGGATGCTGCTACTTTCAGAAGGAAGATGATGGTGTGAACATTCGAGTAACCCGATTTTTTTTAAAAGCATTTATTCATACTTTTATTTTCAGGATAATGGAATAAGCACACAGATGATTTTTTTTTCATATATCCAAACTTCGTGAGCACACGGTTTTGTAAAAAAAAAATTGTCATTCATTCCCACCGGCACGCAATGGTCAACTCTTCCGAAAAGCGGACCAGGTTTTAATTTGTGCGCAAGATGTTCTGCGTGCGTTTTTACGCGGGACCTTGGTTTATAGTCTCATCTGAAGGACTTGATATGACAGTAGGACATAGGGTTACAGTCCGTGGTGGTGGTTTTTTTTGTTTTTATTAGACTTTCGGTAGTTGTGTTTTTATGTTATCTGCCCTATCATTTTTCTTACTTTATTTATTCGACCGCACAATATTTTGAAAATATTCTCTGATGTGATTGTCTCCCTCCTCCGTCTTCCCATTCTGCTGTTCTTTCTTTCTTTCTTCTTCTTCGCATTCTTCTTCTTCTTCTTTGCACTCTTCTTTGCATTCTTCTTCTTCTTTGCACTCTTCTTTGCATTCTTCTTCATCTTCTTCTTTGCATTCTTCTTTGTATTCTTCTTCGTATTCGTCGCATTCTTCTTCGCATACTTTTTTGCATTCTTCTTCGCATTCCTCTTTGCATTCTTCTTTGCAGTCTTCTTCTATGCATTTTTCTTCTTCTTTGCAGTCTTCTTCTCCTTCTTTGCATTCTTCGTATTCTTCTTTGCATTCTTTTCATTCTTCTTTGCATTCTTCGCATTCTTATTTGCATTCTTTGCATTCTTCTTTGCATTCTTCGCATTCTTCTTTGCATTCTTCTTCTTCATCTTCGCATTCTTCTTCTTCTTTTCGAAATTCTTCGTTTTCGTAATTCTTCTTTTTTGTAACTATTCTTCTTCTTCTTCTTTAATTTATCTATGTCTCATCATGTAATGCATAATCTGATTCGCTTTCATTTTCTTTTTTGCTTATTTGTCTTCTTTTGTTTGTTCGAGAAGGGTTTTGCTTTCTTTGGGGGGAGGGGGTGGATAGAGAGAGAGAGAGAAAGAGAGACAGACAGACGGACACGTTTCATTAAAATATTACATCATTGACGGCTATAACTTTGCTTTCAAGTCACATTTACACTTCTTTCCTACCCCCCCCCCCCTCCAAAAAATAAAAATCATCTAGCAAACTATGACATACACTACCCTTCCCACCCCCTATCCCCATCCCCCCCAAAAAAAAACAAATCTACAAAATATAATACAAAAATACAATACAATTAATTCACACTGACATTATCGCAGCAGCGACACTTGTAAGGAATAACCTGCACTAAAACCAAGCATTCGGCTTTTTTTTTCCTCCGAAGAAATGATCGGAGCTTTCCTTTCAAAATGGTCAGGTCACACGAAAACTTAGCTGCCAAGCTGATAGATTTCCTTTTGCCACTTAAACTTGTCTTTGAGCAAACAGCCCTTTCAAGGACAGAACACAGCGAGAAGGCATCACAGGAGAAGAGAGGATGAATGTGTGTGGGGGGGAAGGGGGGGGGGAGGGGGGGGGAAGATGGGAGGTGGTGGTGATGGAGGGGGAGGTTAGGGGTGTGCGCTGGCGGAAAAGGTCACCTTCTAGGGGGATTTTAGTACCTGTGATTCCACTCTCGGATGTGGCAATTCTGGAAAAGTAGATGAACCCATCAATGTCTGGTGCAACAACTCCGATTCTGGAGATTGAGTGTCGGCTAAAAGGTTTGGCAGGGTATAATGATAATGATTATTTGAGAGACCAAGCAAGGCAGAAGAGGAAGATGGGAGGAGCCTGTTTAGGGGGTTTTGGAATGGAGGTGGTGGGGTGGTGAGGTGAGGTAGGGGGGTGGTAAGAGTGGAAGGATGTTGTGGGTTTTTTGAAGAAATACCGCCAGGCGAGGAGAGGAGGAGATTAACTTGTTGCCTATGCGCCTTGCGCTGGTTACGTTAGAGAAAAAACAGAAGAGAAGTAAGAAAAGAAAGGGGAGAAATACAAGGGCATGGAAATGTGTGTGTGCGTGTTCGTGTGCGTGTGTGTGTGTGTGTGTGTGTGTGTGTGTGTGTGTGTGTGTGTGTGTGTGTGTGTGTGTGTGGGGTGATAGTCAAAGTCAATGTCAAAGTCAGACTTTTATTTTCAGATGGTACATTGAATAAGCAGTGCATTTGCTTTTTTTCATCCAGCCATCTATCTAAAGGGAAAAAAAGCGAGAAAAAAAAGATAATATATATGCAGACATAGAATAAAAAACCTAATCTATGGTAAACTATACAAATCAAACAAGAAAGGACAATAACATGTGTACATATGGATTTTAAAAAAAAATAAAAAACCCTGAAAAATATTAAACCATACAATTCAAATAATTCAAAAATCTTGAAAATATATCCATCATAATACAAACAAACCAAGCAACAAAGAAAACCAAAACCAAAAAAACAAAGAAGACTAAACAATTATTTTAAAAGACACACCAACTGCTTCCCCCTCCCCCCACCACACATACATACAAAACACACATACACACACATACACACACACATACCCAAACACATACACACACAAACACACGCACGTACACACACACATACAAGTGTTGTTGTGTGTGTGTATGTGCGTGCGTGCGTGTGTGTATGTATGTGTATGTGTGTGTATGTGTGTGTATGTGTGTATATATGTAAGTGTATGTGTGTGTATGTGTTATGTGTGTGTATGTGTTTTATTTTTGTATTTATTCTTTTATATCGGGGGTGTGTGTGTGTGTGTGTGTGTGTGTGTGTGTGTGTGTGTGTGTGGTGTGTTTTGTGTGTGTGTGTGTGTGTGTGTGTGTGTGAAGTCAAGTCAAGTCAAGTCAAGTCAAGTCAAGTCAAATTTTTATTTCCAGATGGTACATTGAATAAGCAATGCAATTGCTTTTTTTCATCAAACCATCTGTCTAGGGGAAAAAGCTTTAACAATATTATCTAACTACATTACTACCATAACCAATAATAATAAAACTAACTCCATAAGAAACATAGAAAAGAGACAAAAAGAAAGAAAACACGCAAAACACGCACACACCACACACACACACACACACACACACACACACACACACACACACAAAATCACAGGCAGCAACCAAAAACAAAAAAAAAAAAAACTCATCAATAACGAAAATGGACTCTCCACCCCCCCCTCCTCCACTACCCCCCCCCCCCCCTTCCACAAACAAGAAACATACTCTGTCTCTCTCTGTCCATCTGTTTGTTTGTCTGGTGTGTGTGCGTATGCGTGCGTGCGTGCGTGCGTGCATGCGTGTGTGTGTGTGTGTGTGTGTGTGTGTGTGTGTGTGTGTTGTGTGTGTGTATGTGTGTGTATGTGTGTGTATGTGTGTGTGCGTGGGTTGTGTGTTGTGTGCGTGCGTGTGTATGTGTGTGTATGTATCTATGTTTGTGTGTGTATGTGTGTGTGCGTGCGTGCGTGTGTGTGTGTGTATGTATGTGTGTGTGTGTGTTTGTTGCGCGCGTGCGTGTTGTGGTGTGTGTGTGTGTGTGTGTATGTGTGTGTATGTGTGCGTGTGTGTGCGTGCGTGCGTGCGAGTGTGTGTGTGCGTGGTGTGGTGGGGTGCGTGCATGTTCGTGCATGCGTGTGCGCGCGTGTGTGTGCGTGCGTGCGTGCGTGCTTTTGGGTGTATGTGTGTGTGTGTGTGGAGGGGGGGGGGTTGTTGGGGGGGGGGGGGAGGGTTGTTCCTTGGCTAGGCCCCAGTCAAATGGGAGTTTTTCCCTTTTCCCGCCCGGGTGGGTTTTTTTCCCCCCCCACAAACCCCCTAGGTACCCACTTTCCCGATTCGGTGTTTAATGTTTTGTATATTCCAGGATTTTTCCCCGTGCTGTACAAAAACTATAACTAGGTATGTCTAAATCGAGGGGAACAGGCGTTGTTAAAGTTTCTAATTTGGTGGGAACGGCTGTTTCAAGGACGGTATTTTATATTGATTCTCTCTTATCTCTACCCGTTGTTTCCCCTTCTCTCTCTCTCTCCTTTTTCCTCTATCCCCTTTTCCTCTCTCTCTCTCTCTCTCTCTTCCCCTCTCTTTTGAAGAAAAAGAAAGAAGAAGAAGAAAAGAAAAGAAGAAAATTTCGCATCACTCTCATAAAATTTTCCTTCTCGTCTTATCATCTCATAACGATTTGTGGGGAGGAGAGCATGACATCGATGAGGCGTGCTGCTGCGCTTTTTGCTTGCCTGCTGTGTGAGGATGATGATGACAAGAATTCAAAATAGCGCTTGTAAAAAAAAAGAAAAAAAGTACGGGATATGGAGAGAAAGAACAGACGGGAATCACACAACCCCAAAACCCCAACAACACACTCACACAACAACACACACACGCACCCGCGCGCGCACACACACACATACCACACACACACACCCCAGAAAACATTCAGCAGAAAGAGAGAGACCCCACACACACAGAAAGAGATTGCGAAAATGCTGGTGAAAAAAAAGGGAACCAAATAACGGGGTTTATGACTGTCTTTGGTTCCTTTTTGTTTTAAACCGCAAGTCAAAAAGGAAAAAAAACACACGGAAAAACAAAAGACTAAAAAAGTTTTATAATGGTTTTAATTTTTACAAAGCAGCCTTCCCGGGCATCCACTTAAGTTAAAAGGGGGAAAAATTTCCCGTTTTTCTCCCGTTTCTTCCAAAGGGAAGTAATTAATTTTGGGGCCCTTTTGCATGCATCCGACCCCTCTTTGTAAAAATGTGAAATTTTCATGACAAACGAGGGGGGGATTTGTAAAGACTGTGAGGTGGGTTTTTTGTTTTGTTTTTTCACCCTACCCTTATGAAAGGCAAAAAAAGGGTTTTTCTTTTTTCCCCCCGGGTTTTGGTGCCCTCAGGCATCATAGGAAGGGTAAAATGATAAAGGGGGGTGGGTGGTGGGGGGGGGGGGGAATCTGTTTTGTTGTGTGGTGGTTTTTAACGCAGTACATCTAGTCTACAATTTGGCAAAGTGAACTTGTATAAAAAACGGGGACGTTGAAATGGCTTATAGTAGATACTGGCAAGGTCAATCCCTTTTAATTTGTCTTCCTCTTTTTTGTGTGTGTTTGTGTGTTGCACTCGTGCCCCTAAAAAAACCCAATGACACGCGAGCACGCAAACACACCACACATACGCACGCAGCGCGCGCACCCCGGGGTATGCATGCACACCCACGCATTTTTTATGCCAAACCACACAAGTTGTGCGGCACGTGCAATTTCACAATCAACAATTTAATTTATTTTTTTAAATTTTTTTCACCCCCCCCCCCCCCTTTGGGTATGGGGAACTATAAACAAATCATAGGAGAATAAACCGACAGCAAAACACCCAAAAATAAATCAATATAAAAGGGGAAACAAAGGTTCATGGCAAAATGTAAGCAAACATAGTTAAACTCAAAAAATTTCTTTTAAAAGATAAAAATTTTTGAAAAAAACAACAGTCTACACTTTTTAAAGACATCAAGGAAAATTTTAAGAAAAATTACAAATTTATGAATTTTTAGATAAACGGGAGAACTTTTTCGTTTTACTTATTCTATTTATAAAAAAGTTACTCGACAAAGGTTTAAGAAAAAGTGAGGAATTCAATTTGGGTAAATGTTTAAAGTGGGAACATTCTGATTTTTTTTTTTAAAAGAAATTCTCCCTTAAAACGAACATTGCATTTTGACCCACTTTTTTCCCCAACATATGGTTTTGTTTAAGATTTTTCCCATTTTATTCCCCTACTGTTTTTTTTGCCCCGCCACCTTACCCCCTTCCTAGTTCCCTGGTAGGGGAGCCATTGGATCTTTGTTGCATGGCCTTTTGGCCGGTTTTTTTTGGTTTGTTTTGGTTTTCCTGATTATCTTGCAGTAATCCTGCACCACCCCCACCCTATCCTTCCCCCCCCCCCCCCCCCCCCCCCCCCCCCCTGACCCTTCCCCTGACCCGTTTCCCTGTCCCCTTATAAATAATGTTGAGGGGACCGTTGGATTTTTGTTGGGGGCCCTTTTTGGCGCAAGTGTTTGTTTTTTTTTTGATGACATGACACTTTGGGTGAATCGGGTGTTTTCTAAAGATGTATCCCCCTTTTATTTGTAATAGGCCGCGACCTTTGTCGTACATATGACACACTGGGCATGATTATTTATATAAGCCCTTTTTTGTCTTTCTTTTTTCTTCTTCTCTTTTTTCATTTTTCTTTTTTTTCTTTTTGCATTACACGGGGACTAGATATAAAAAATATGAGTGAAAATTCCTTATCCTAAACAAAAAATGATAAAAAAAATGAAAAAATAAAGCACCAAAATCCACGCCGTGCGCTCGAAGAAATAAGGGAAAATGGTTTGGGGGAAGCGAACAATCACAAATTGTGCTTTTGCTGATAATATTGGCGGATTAGCTGGTAACGAGCAAGAATAACAGACTTGTTGGGGAAAAAAAAACAAATTTTTGTAGGAAAAGGGGGGAAAAAAAAAAAAAAAAAAAAAAAAAAAAAAAAAAAAAAAATTTAAAAAAATTAATTAAAAAAAAAAAAAATAAAAAAAAAAAATAAAAAATAAAAAAAAAAAAAAAAAAATTTTAAAAAAAAAAA
>CM054136.1:91826704-91829204 GCA_028751875.1 Rapana venosa | reverse complement strand
TTGTCCTGTGGACTCTTACCTGCGCTAAAACTGTGTTGCCACACGGAACCTGGGTTTATTGTCTCATCCTAAAGACTAGCAACTAGATCCTCACTCATGGTCTCGTGGATGAGGGGGGAAGGGAAAATTTCAGGCACTGGGATCGAACCCAGACCCAGATTGAACCTAACGTTTTGCTTTCTAGGCAGGTGGGTTACCTCTAGACCACAGATCTCTCACATTGTCTGAGTTTTTGGATGTCAGATATTTATATTTATTTATTTATTCTTTTATTTCAAGGATAGTGGTATAAGCTCTCACTGGCTTTTTTTCATGCAGTCCCCATGTTTATGCAGTTTTTTAAATTTTGTCATCCATTTCCACCAGCACACAAAGCTCCAGCTATTGAAGGCAATGGTAGTTAGTAGTTCAGTCATGGCACCAGTGCAGGATGAATGTGATGGCTGCTTAGTTTCCAATGCAGACTATCACTATGATCTTTTAACCAGTGTTCCTTATGGCGTCCTGCTTGTGGACCCCTACTGGGTGACTTTAGCATGAGATTTTACTTCTTTGTGTCTGTCTGTATGGGGACAGGATAGCTCAGTGGTCAGAGCACTCGCTTTCCCAAGCTAAGGTTAAGCAGCATCGAGCGTGATTACCGCTTGGATGGGTGACCGTTTACGCGCATTGGCTTCAGTACAGTTCCCTATTTCACCCAGCTCTAAATGGGTACCTGCTTCTTTAGGGTCAGGGAAGGTAAAGCAGCAAGGGAGAGGAGATGGGCGCCGCCCTCAATATACTGGCCCCTTGAGAAGTTGAGGTCTCTGATGCCTCACTCCCCTACGACAACATAGGTTATCGTCTGTCTGTAGGTCAGAGTGTCTTTCTGTCTCTATGTCTGTCTGTTTGTCTGTCTTTCTGTCTGTAAATCAGAATTGCTCTCTCTGTATTTATCTCTCTGTCTCTGACTCTGTCTGTCTCTCTCTCTCTCTCTCTCTCTCTCTCTCTCTCTCTCTCTCTCTCTCTCTCTCTCTCTCTTGGGGGGCCCATCACGAGATGCGAAGGAGAAGACGTACTGAAATTGCTCTGGTATTTTTGTGAATTAGTTACTAGTTCTAAGTGGTTTTAGTTTTTCATTGTTGGCATGTAGGTAGATCAGGAGGATGGAAATTTCAGTACAACTGTACAGGTCTGTCTGTGGGACATTTGCTGCAGTATTTTCCTGTTTCATGTCAAAATGGGCAGAATTCAAATCTGCCATGCGTACCTCCATCCTGATGCTGAAAAGCAGGTGGGACGGTGTCCTGTTAGGACTGACCCTCACCTATCTATTTCGGGGGGGGAGACTTTTATTGCGGTGTGGTGACGTGGAGACCAACTGTGAAACCGTCCCCTTCCCCCCCTATATCTACTGTCCAAGGAGCAAGCTGAGGCAAATGAGCTTGACAACAGGTGGTGGTCAAACTGTCGCAGGGAAGCCTTTCCGTAGGACCAAAACCAGTGCTGAGGTGGCTGCCAACACGCCTACGACCATACAACACAGACATGATTCCTCTCCTGCAGCAACTCCCCAAAAACTAATGCTGAACACGATGACAGTCAAAATAAAGAAGCTGGAAAACCTGTTGAAGACTACAGTGGACAGTTTGAAAAGAAAGATACAGGTTTTGGCAGACAGTGTTAGTGTTCTGAAAGAAGAAATGTGTGACCTAAGAAGAGACATGGACAATCTTAGAACTGAAAACATAGAACTACGACAGACAAATACAGACCTGATGAACAGAGAAGATAAGCTAGAAAAGAGGGCAGACGATGCAGAAGGATGATCACCGTGAAGCAACATTATTGTTCATGGCATAGATAAGAAAACTGATGAGACTGGTGCTGACTGTGAGATGGCTGTGAAAAGTCTTCTCTCTGAAAAAATAGATGTCAAGGATGTAAAGTTTGATAGAGTGGTCTGTATAAATTCTAAAGCTAACTCTCCTATTATTTCCAGATGCTGTTTTCGGCAGGATAAGATTAGTATAATGAAGGCAAAATCTCGTCTGAAAGGCTCTGGTATTTTTGTAGATGAAGATTTTTCTCAGTCTATTAGGGAAATTAGGCGTAAACTGACCCCATGTTTAAGGAGCACTAGAGCAGAGGGGAAACAAGTCAGAATGGTCTTTCACCATTTGATTATAAACAGAGAAAAGGTTACCCTCAATGATCTCCAAAGAAAGGAATAGCTATTTGGCCGACCCATACACACATCCGTCCCTAGTAAAGATGGCGCCACTTTCCCCCAAGATTTCACAAATTGTTTATTCTTCTGCTTGCTGATGATGTCAGTTGTAGGCTTACAACAGCAGTTGAATAGCCTAAGCAGTGCTGCAACAGCACTTGATCTTAAGGTTAATCTGAATAAGAGTAATATTGCTGTATTCAGAAAACGTGGTTATTTAGCTGCTCACGAAAAATGGCTGTAAACGGAAAAGTCATGCCTGTGATTAATGTATATAAATATTTAGGAATC
>CM054136.1:91811704-91816704 GCA_028751875.1 Rapana venosa | reverse complement strand
TCTCACCTGTCGCATCACAGAGTTCGATGTTAGTCCTTGCTTTCAATGATAATGACAGGGTCCTCCTCCTCCATTGTGCTCCCGTCTTCGCTGGCTCTGCCGACTTGTTAATTTTGTATGTCCTTCATTCTCACCTTCACCTATCCCATAGTTCCGTGGACGGTACATCAATGGAGATTTTGCAACCAGCTTCCTCCACTCTGCTCCGCGTGTGTCAAGTGCTTTAAATGTTATGTATGTATCAATCGGTTTTTTGTACTCTTGTTATAGTTTGAAGTATTATGTTGGAATCGTCTTCCTCTATGGTAAGCTCCTAACATAACAACTTATAATCCATTGAAGGAGAATAATGGGTTGTTTTTAATCTGAAATCTGAGCATCCCCACCTTCTAAAAATTCTGTTAGGAATTCCTTCTTTTCTATCCTTCTCTTCATTTCTGCCTTGTTCCTTCCCTTCCTCAGACTTCCTTCTCGTCTATTTTCTGCCTTCTTAGGTTCATCTTCTGGCCTTTTTTTTTCGAAAAGACCTAGAATATAGCAATTCCCTCCCATGCTGAAGTCGGATGTGCTGGGCCTGTCTTGTCAAGCGCTTAACGGCAGCGCAACGCATTTTCGTTCCTGTGGCAGGCAACACTAGTTGCTCTCTGAGCGTTCGACGAAAAAGAAGAAGGAAAACTGCTAAATATGTAATCTGCATAATTATCTAAATCGTACTTCACCATCTGACGTATGAGATGATCTTCAGATGCGATCAGTCCAATATGGTGTGGCATGTTCAGGGTAAATTCACACAGGGTGAAGCTGGAGAACTCTCTGTAACCTTTCTCTTTTCTTCTTCTTCTTCTTCTTCTTCTTCTTCTTCTTCTTCTTCTTCTTTTGATCAAAGTAACCGAAGATGTCAGCCCATGATCTTATCTTTGTGACAGTTGTCGATTTTGAGATTTCGATTGATTGAAAAACTATAAGCCCTCTACTTCCTTGTACTGAAGTATCGAGGAGTAATTTTGTTTCCTTTTTGCTGTAAAGACGCGTTTAAAAACACCAATACCTTCATCCTGGCTACCTGTTACGTAGTCAAATTTGTCGATTTTTTTTTCATTTTGTCACTTTCTTGCGTGTAGCATTTTAATTTGGAATAACGTTTAGTACAATTCTTTGATTAGCCACCCAGTTATAAATCGGTACCTATCTTTTTAGGGTCAGGGAAGGTAAAACAGCGAGGGAGAGGAGATAGGCGCCGCCCTCAATATTCTGGACCCTTAGAAAAGCTGAGGTCTCTGATGTCTTGCTCCCCTACAGCCACATAGGTTATGGGAACACCTTTACCTTTTTAATAAAATGTAAACTAGAAACTGACCTCCGGAGCAATCTTAATCATTATGTAATGGAGGGTCACATTTGTGCTACATCATTTCTTACTTTTTGGACATTAATTTCTTAGATGTGTGACTCGCACACATTCTTTGTAATTACAACAACAAACAAACAAAAGACTTGCTGCAGAAGACTGGCCAACAGTTTCAATAACAGATGTCAAGTATGGCCCAGAATCATAAAACAGTTCATGAATCTCGTTTTCTTGGGGTTGTTTTCTTTTTGATAAAGAAAAACAACGATGGCTTAGCGTTTCTGTAGATCAGTAAGCCTTTTTGACAGTGCGGCTTTGCGTGTGAACTGGTACTAGCTTTAGAACGGTGAAATACGTTGGGTTGTTGGGGTTTTTTTAGTATTCTTTTTGTTTCATGATTCTTTTGCTTTAAAGATTTTTGTCACTTCTTGTTCCACAAGCACATTTTTTTACAACTTCTCAGCCCACTCCCCCTCCTCCCTCAACTCCCACCCACAACCTCCAGCAAACAAGAAAGACTTGTGAAAAGAGCGTTAAAGGTTGTGACAATATGTAGAAATGTACCAAACTGGAGCCTTTAAATCATTACTAGAACCTTATATTCGGTAGACACTGTTTTCCCATCACGGCAAAAGGCAACTTATTTTGTTAATGAATCCATTAACTCCAACATTTTGCCTAAATTTTTAAAATAAAGTATGAACATAATGCTCAGCTAATTGGGCTATAAAAGCCCTTAAAGCCGTGGAACGATTCACTCATCCAAGTTTAATCAAATCAATGCCCACTTTTTGGTCACTTAGGCAAGGGAGATAACCATTCCGAGAGATTTAAGGGGGGGGGGGGGGGGTGGAATGGACAGAACAGCGATCATCCATTTAAAATTGATACTGAAACTCTCTTTTCTTGTGGTCGGGATGCTGAGATAGGAATGGTCGTACCGTGAGGGGGACAGAATGAGGCAGATGTAGCACTACTATTGGTCATGGGCCACATGTCTGCTATAAAAATTGTTTTTTTTAACTGCTATAGAAACACCATGTATATAGACCTGTACTGCCTTCTCTGTTTCCCTGCCTCTCTACACTATTCCAAAATTAATGGAAATTGTGTTGTTTTGTGTTGGTGTGGTGTGTGGTATATTGGAGACGGGCTAGATCAGTGGTCAGAACACTCGCTTTCCCCGAGCCAAATTTAAGCAGCATGGAGCGTGGTTACCAAGTGGATGGGTGACCGCTTGCGCGCCTTGGCTTCAGTACAGTCCCCCAGTTCACCCAGCTGTAAAAATAATGGGTACCTGTTCTCTTAAGGGTCAGGGAAGGTAAAGCAGCGAGGAGAAGTTGAGGTCTCTGATGCCTCGTTCCCCAGCGACCGCGTAGGTTATGGCACATCTTTACCTTTTGGTGAGGTGAGGTGTGGGGTGGGGTTGTGTGGTGTGGTGCGGTGTGGTGTGATGTCGTGTCGTGTCTTGTGGTGCAGGGTGGTGTGGTGTGGTATGATGCGATGTGTCGCTTTGCATCGGAGCACACTACTTTACGTTGCGCTGGAGTGGAGTGGTGCGGAGGACAGATTCAAACCCACGACTCCATGAACCTATGAGATTGAATTTGAACGGCCTTAACCCACTCAAGCTATAGCATTCTGTCAGACCGTCAGTTCGAGAGAGACAATAAACAACCCTCGTTCTATGGTTGTTAGGTCACTGGGGAGAGCCGCCCGAATTTCACGCAGAGAAATCTTCTGTAACTTTAAGTTGTATACCATACAATTTAATACAATACAATACGATACTATACAATACGATACAACACAACACAATACAGTACAATACAATACAATACAACACACTAAACTACACAACACTACAAACACATCACAACACAATACAATACAATACAACGCAATACAACACAATACACTACACTAATCTACAACACAACACAACACAATACAACACAATAATACCCTCCCTAATTGTCGTCAGCGCCTGGGCTTTATCACAGCTCTTGATTAAACCATCGACGCTGGGGGCAACAGCAAAGTGAGAGGCTGTATGACCAGTGGCTTTCCCACTCATGGAATTCCACTTTACAGATTAGTCTTTAGGGATCGACTATGACTCTCTGACTAGGAGGCTTGACTCGCACAGTCCTTATGTGCTGCAGCCCTGGGGGCTGGTTGGCCTTTGGAGAACATCTCCAACGCTGACTGTCCTATATTATGCCCACTTGGCCGAGAGAGTGGGGATGTACTGTGAACAAGGCATCTCCACTATAATCAAATTTCTGTCCAGTTTCCAAAACAGCAGCTGCCTCCTCTACTGTTTTGGAGGTCATCGTCGGACACGACGGACAACATATACTCCAGCCAATCTCCTACACGCGTCAAGCCATAATAATTATGTACTTTTCACATGCTGTTGTTTGGTGTGGGTTTTTTTAAAATCCGATTCTCAAACTCTGTCTGTCCCATGTGTCCCTAGAAAAGCGTAGAGTCATCAAATCATCCATTTCTCTATTGGTGGGCATTCCATTGGAATAACCTGCCTGGGGACAATCGTCATTCCTGATTCTGTCAAAACTTGCTCTCTCTTCAAGGCGAGAGACTGGACCTTAATGTGGAAATGGTGCTTTTCGGCACCGATGCAATTACAAAAACTGATGACACGTTCGACTTAATAATACTGTTAGCCAAGTTCTATGTTTATGAATGTCGGATTGGTAAAACAAAACCTAATGTTGGTAATTTTCTAAACGAACTGAAATATAAATATGAACTGGAAAAGCTTGGAGCACTGCAAACGAATGCAGTTTACTGATTTTCAGAAAAAGTATGGTTCCAGTACATAGACTTAGTAGAAATTTTGAGTACCATTTCAAAATATGAGTAAAATTCTGTATGTAATCTATAAATCTTGTCTTGACAACGAAAATGATAATTGATTCTTTTTGTACTTTGTGTAGCTAGTAGCCTTGTACGCCTGTAAAATGGAAATGGTGCAATGTTGTTTGGATGAAAAGTTAATTTGTTTGTTTTGAACTGTATATGTGTGCCAATCAAAAAGATTTTTTATTTTTTTATTTTAACTTTCCCTCTCTGCATTTTCTTTCCTTCCACGGCTAAAATTCCGAGGTTTACCTTCGGTGATATTTTACGTATGCGACCAGGTGTTGGGGGTTTTGCCCACCATAAAGGTAGCCGCATTCCGACTTCGGGGATGTATGCTGGGTATGTTCGTGTTTCTCGCAAAAACCCACCGAGCGCTCACATGAATTACAGGATCTTTAACGAGCATGTTTCATGTTTTTTCTTAGCATGTGGATATACTGGAAGAGACTGGAAACAGATGACAGAACTTACAAAACTGCATACACACTGGGGACTGGATGTAAAAAAAAAAGCACATAAGTGCCTGTTCCATTATCCTCGATATAAAATAAAAGAATAGAATAGAAGAAGGTGCTGGCAGGTATGCAGTTGAAGCTGACTGTGAGATCGTGAAAAACAGTCTCTGCCCTTAATGTGACAGACAACAATTTGTTGCTGTCTGAGCGTTTGAAGAAGAGGAATTGCAAAGAGGAACAAGAACAAGAACAACAACAACAACAACAACAAAAGGAGGAGGAGGAGGAGGAGAAGAAGGAGAGAGGAG
>CM054136.1:91789204-91809204 GCA_028751875.1 Rapana venosa | reverse complement strand
CTGGTTTAAGCGCGGACTAGCCTGCACTTCACAAAATACATCCCAAACGCAAAAACAACAAATTAATTCAAAGCTGCATGCCACACATTTTACAACATCGGCCTTTAAAAAACAGAATATGTCTTCTTCTCTCTTTTTCTTGGGACAGAAAAGTAACTCATGACTAACAAGGGATATAATTTTCCAGGAAATCTGAGTTGTTTTTGTTGTGTTTTATTTTTTAAAAATATCCCAGCAAAATATTGTACTCCAGGAGGGGTTGTTTTTCCCAACGTTTCCTAGTCTTTCAATGTCAATATGCATACACAGGATTATCGTTTTCGGTCCTCAGTTAGAGCTCCTAGGTTCACCAATGGTGAGATTTTGCGTACGCTACCGGTTTTTGCCCACCACGAAGGTAGCCGCATTCCGACTTCGGGGACATACTCGGCATAAGCCAATAATAATAATTATGCAAATCTGCACCTTTGCCTTCTATCTTTCCCCTAGCGCTCATGTGTAGGAGCGGGTTGAATGCAAGCGCTCTGGTTGGGGGTTTTTTGTGCAAGATATCGCGCTATATAAATTTGCTTTATTATTATTATTATTATTATTATTATTAATTATTATTATTATTATTATTATCATTAAACCCCCACAACAACCGCTCAGCTTCGTTTCTTCCTTTATAAACACTTTTTAAATAAGCACAGAAATGTCTTCGTTGTTTTTCATAGAGAAAACAAAAATCACTACTGAACCATTTATGTCAATGTGGAGCGTAGCCATACTACACAAATCTGACACCTGATGTACATACGGAGTGTGGCCGAACCTCTGACTACACAAATCTGGACATCCCATCTAAATGTGGAGTGTGGCCACCACACCTCTGACTACCCCTAAATCTGACATCTAAATGTGGACTGTGGCCGAACCTCTATCTAGCTTTGCGCTCCCCCCCTCCCCCGTCCCCCCTCCCTCCACCTCCCTTCCTCCTCACCCCCACCTCATACGTTCTGTTGATGTAGAATGCTACAGATCCCAAAACTGCTGTGAGACGCTTAAAACACGGACAGAGACATAGTCCTGAGAACGACGATTTAATCCCAGTCTCTGTGTGTGTGTGAGTGTGTGTGCGCGAGAGATCAGACCCGCACAAGAGGCATGAGAGAGAGAGAGAGAGAGAGAGAGAGAGAGAGAGAGAGAGAGAAGAGAGAGAGGAGGACATCGTGTTTTTACCCTGCGTCAGTTGTCCTCTCATTTTGTGCCAGTGTGGCTGATTATCAGCTTCTCTTTCACCACGGAGTTATCTTAGCTGGCATCGGCTTCTTGGCTTCTTCTTGCGCATATTTCGTTGTGTCTGGATTTGTTGTTGTTGTTATAGTTGTTGGTGGTGGTGGTGGTGGTGTCTAACGTTTTCATACAGGTGACAGAAGTAATTGCCTGATTAGTGGTGATTTCTGAGATTTGCTAGGTATTCTAATCACGTTTTGTGGTTAGTAAAGCTTGCTAGATTTTGAATGTGCATTGTGGTGTTATTTGAACGAGGGGATTTTCAAAATATCTTTTAGATGATAAACTCAGCAAAGGAGAATCTGGGGGGGAAAATGTGTGTGTAGAAATGACAAAAGTGGATGAAAAGATTTCTTTGATCATACGTCACTTGTTGGTGTTGATTGCCTCCGACTAATCTGAAAACCTTAACTATTTTTTCTGACATTTTGTTTTCACCGAATTATTGACAATCTTGAAAAACGGCCTAATTCCCCCCCCCCCCCAAAAAATAAATAAATAACTATGATCATATTACTTAAGGGGCTTATGTAGATAAACCAGTGTGAAAGAACAGCAAGTGTTAAAATTATCCTGCCAGTTTCTTCCAATTCAGAAATATCAACAAAACAGAGTCACCGAATAAGGAAAAACAAAAGGCACAAACACTTAAAACCTAAACACTTTACACAAAAATAAAACAAAGCCAAGAACTACACCAATTTTCTTCAATCATGGACGAAACCTACCCTCAATGCTGCCAAACAGGAGACTCGAACCCTCACTCTCCGCACGACCAAGAACCAACAATCACCACCAACAGCATCGCAGAAAAAGCCAACATCTTCAGCCTGACAGGAAGTGATCCGAACACCACCACCGCTTCCTGTTCCTGTTTCCTGTCCAACACCAACATGACCAACACAAGCACGGGCGGCAATAACATCACTTTCCCTGTCAATATACTATCCCCTCCTAACTACGTGTACATCTACGTGGCAGTGGCCTCTGCAGTCATCTTTCTGGCTGGGTTGTTGGGGAACTTGTTGGTCATTTACGTGGTGGTACGGCTGAGGTCCATGAGGACTCGGATGAATTCGTACCTGGTCAGCCTAAGTGTGGCAGACTTGATGGTGTTGCTGGTCTGTCCGCCCGTGGCTCTCTTGGAACTCTTCGGGAAGGAGCGCTGGTTCCTGGGATCTTTCATGTGTGAGTTGTTTGGAGGGGGGGGGGTGTTTGTTTGTTTTTTTAAAATCTGTCTGTCTTTCTTGTTTTGTTGTTGCTGTCTGTTTTTTCTGTCTTTCTTGTCTTGTGGTTTTTTTTCGTCTTTTTCTTTCTGTGTCATTTTATTTTGAGTTTTGTCTTCTTTCTTTTCTTTTCTCTGCGTGTTTTTATTTATTTATTGTGGTTCCTTTTCTTTTTTTTTACTTTTTACTTTTCTGTTCTGTTCTGTTAGGTTGATTTTTGTCTTTCTTTTCTTTTCTTTCTTTCTTTCTGTCTTGCCTGCTTTTTTTGGTTCCTTTTCTTTTCTTTTTGCTCTCTCTTTCTTTCTGCGATTCGGTTTCTTTTGTTTCTTTTTCTTTTCTCTCATTTTCTGTCTTTCTTTTTTTCTGTGATTCCTTTTCTTTTCTCTCTGTGATTCATTTTCTTTTCTTTTCTTTCCTTTCTTTTCCTTCATTGATTCTTTTCCTTTTCTGTTCCTTCCTTTTCTCTCCTTTTCTTTTCTTTTCTTTCCTTTTCTTTTTTCTGTGCTTCCTTTTCTTTTCTTTTCTTTCTGCTATTCCTTTCCTTTTCTTTCCTTTTCCTTTCTCTCTATGATTCCTTTTCTTTTCTTTTCTTTTCTTTCTGTGATTCCTTTTCTTTTCTTTTCTTTTCTTTCTGTGATTCCTTTTCTTTTCTTTCTGCTATTCCTTTTCTTTTCTTTTCTTTCTGCTATTCATCTTCTTTTCTTTGCTTTTCTTTTCTTCCTGCTATTCCTTTTTTTCATTTCTTTCTGCTATTCCTCTTCTTTTCTTTGCTTTTTTTTCTTCCTGCTATTCCTTTTCTTTCCTTTTCCTTTCTTTCTGCGATTCTTTTTCTTTTCTTTCTTTCTGCTATTCCTTTTCTTTTCTTTTCTTTTCTCTTTTTCTTTGTCTCATTTTCTGTCTTTTTTTCTATGACTCTTCTTTTTCTTTTTTTCTTTTTGTGTTGCCTTCTTTCTTTCTGTTTACTTCATTTTCCCTTCAAATCTATTCTTCGTCTTGCATATTCTTGAGGGTGTTTTTTTTATTTTAAAAGCTTGTTTCCTTTATTTCCTTTATTTCTATATTTCTTTACTTTCTCTTCTTTTCTTTTCTCCTGTCTTTGATTTTTTCTCTCTGTCCTTGTTTTGTGGAGTTTTTTTGTTTTGGATTTTTTTCTTTTCTTTCAATTCAATTCAATTCAAAAACTTGATTATCTCAGAGAAAGAAAAATTCCGGGGGGTTACGAGCCATACATAAAAAAACAATAGACATGTGAACATAATATCACACAACACACACACACCATCCCATAATAAGCACCCAAAATCAGCAAAACATCAGCCAGTTACAAACTCACCCAAGTAAAATCACTAATACTCATGTGCGCACCAGCAAACTCATGCATTCACGCGCGCGCGCACACACACACACACACACACACACATACACACACACACACACACACACACATTGGAAACACTCGCATATATGCGCACTCATTTTTATGACATAACCCCCCCCCCCCCCCCCCCCAAAAAAAAAAAAAAAAAAAAAAGCCAAAATTGTTATAACATAAGCCTGTGCGTAATTTCTTTCTTTTTCGTTTTTGTTCCCTCTTCTTTCTTTCTTTTCTTTTCTTTTATTTTTGTTTCTTTTTAGTTACTTGGCAAATTAATCAGCTGGCTGGTTGGCTAATGGGAGTCTCTTTTTTTTTTTGCCCTTTTGTGTGATATTTTGTTGTTTTCAGTGGTCTGCGTTGGTTTTATTTTCGTTATTTCTTTGGTTGATTTATATTTTTTCGAAGGAAAATAGTGTGTTTGGATTTGTAAATTGTTTGTTGTCATTGTTGTTTCTGTTCTCTGGGGGGCTTTTTTGTTTGTTTGTATTCTTGCTGTTTGCTGCCATTTGATCATTTTGCAAGCAAAATAAATGTTTGCTGTTATTTCTATCAAGGCTATAACACATACATGAGTATGTGTACACACACACACGGGCGCGCACTCACACACACATACACCCCCCCCCCCACACACACACACACAACACACTCACACACACACACTCACACCAACCACCACCACCACACACACAAACACTCACACAACACACACACCACACACACACAACACACACACCCCTCCCCCCCCACACACACACACATACGAAACACACACACACACACACACACGTACACCCCACCCACCCCACCCACCCCACACAACACACGCTTTGTTACAAGATATTATCACAGTTTATCAAATGTACGACAAAAGTCTTGACTCCCAGAAGGTGAAGATTCAAACCCCTTTTTAAAACATGATCGATCCCCCGAAGGCGTAATGCCGCTGCCTTAAAGATAGGGCTGGCAGGGAGGGGGGGGGGGGTTGGGAGACGGTCGCATTCGCATAAAAAGAATCTCACTTCTACTGAACCGAGAACCTCTGTTTTAGAGCTCTACCCTGATTCACCTACCTCATTTGCCCAGGCCAAAAACCTGTGTCCGTTATTGATGTCAGCTAAGGGCCCAAGCCCTACACTAAAGTGTTGTTGTGTTGTAAAATATTGTGTTGTTGTTGTTGTGAGATTACCCCTTCTGCCATGACAAGCTCTTTACATAACAACTAGCACTCTCCTATCATCATCATCAATGTCTTTGTGCCTTATTGGCACGTAGGGCAGCAACAAAAGTTCTCCACTCCTGTCTGTCCTGGGCTAGCTTCCGAATGGTTCCCCAGGTATGTTGGAAGGTCTTCAGCTCTGTTTCGACAGTCCGACGACAAGTGTTCTTGGGTCGTCCTCGTTTGCGTTTTCCCTCTGGTGTCGAGTGGAGGGCTGTTCGGGTGATGTTTCCCTGTTCCCGACGGCAGATATGCCCTATCCATCCCCATCGCCTATGCATGATGATGTTGTCCATGCTTTCTTGGTTGCAACGGGCAAAAAGTTCTTGGTTGGAAATGGTCTCAGGCCAGAAGATGCGCAAGATTCTTCTGAGATTCTTCGTGTGGAATGTGGATAGTTTGTCGAGGTCACTCTCAGTCATCCTCCAGCACTCCGAGCCGTACAAAAGGGTGGAAAGTACACAGCTCCTCTGAATCCTCTGAAGTCGGAGCACGGATGCCTAGTGTGTGCATATATTATATATATATATATAATATATATATATATATATATATATATATATATATATATATATATATTATGGCGAGGTACTTTGAAAACAAAGTCATACACGCAAAACGTCTCATCCCGTGTACTGTTCCTTATCTCATCACAGGGATTATTCCCAAGGTGGGGATGTTGAGTGAGTTAAGAGTGCATATTATTCTGGGTGACTCCCTAGAGTTTTAAGCTGGGAGACGCACAACAATAACTACAACAAAATAAGAACAACAACAGCAACAACAACCTACTTTTGTGGTGTGTGTGTGTGTGTGTGTGTGTGTGTGTGTGTGTGTGTGTGTGTGTGTGTGTGTGTGTGTGTGTGTGTGTGTGTGTGTGTGTGCGTGCGTGCGTGCGCGGCGTGCGTGCGTGCGTGCGTGCGTGTGTGTGTGTGTGTGTGTGTGTGTGTGTGTGTGTGTGTGTGTGTGTGTGTGTGTGTGTGTGTGTGTGTGTGTGTGTGTGTGTGTGTGTGTGTGCATGTATGTGTGCGTGTGTGACAACATCTGCTTATTGAGCTGTGAAGGCAGTCATCAATTTGAGGAGCTGATGACAGCGAGTGGCAGCACTACACTAGCACTGGAGATGGAATGGGCAATGCCCCAGAATGATTCTGGTCGCAGAGAGAGAGAAAGAGAGAGAGAGGAGAGAGAGAGAGAGAGAGAGAGAGAGAGAGAGAGAGGATGAGAGGAGAGAGAAAGAGAGTAGAGTGAGAGATGGAGAGAGAGAGGAGGAGAGTGAGAGAGGAGATGGAGAGAAGAGAGAGAGGGGGGAGAGAGAGATTTATTATTTTATTTTATTCTTTTATATCGAGGATAATGGAATAAGCACTTATGTGTTTTTTTACATCCAGTCCCCGTATATATGCGGCTTTGTAAATTCTGTCACCTGTTCCTACCAGCACACAATGGCCTACTTCTTACGAAAAGCGGAACAGGATTTAACATGTGCGCAAGATGTTCTGCGTGCGTGCGTTCGCACACGGGACCTCGGTTTATAGTCTCATCCGAAGGACTTTTGGGGAGAGTGGAGTCTGCACATATGTTAACTCCGGGGGGAAATATCCCCTTGAACGGGAATCGAACCCGGGTCGTCAGATTGCGAGCGCGATGTTCTAAGCACTAGGCTATCCCGAGAGTGAGAGCGAGAGAGAGAGAGAGAGAGAAGAGAGAGAGAGAGAGAGAGAGAGAGAGAGAGAGAGAGAGAGAGAGAGAGAGAGAGAGAGAGAGAGAGAGAGAGAGAGAAAGAAAGAGAGAGAGAGAGAGAGAGAGAGAAAGAGAAGAAGAGAGAGAGAGAGAGAGAAGAGAGAGAGAGAGAAGAGAGAGAGATGGACAGAGAGGGAGAGACAGAGAATAACAACGGTTTATTGTGGTGAACTTTCAAGTCCATTCACAAGAAGACAACAGTGGGGAGGGGACGGGGCTACAAACACAATATTCAACTAAGACCAGAAAAAACAATACATAACAGCCCAGATAACTACCAGGACATGGGTTTCATGTCTTGATTCAACAGCTGCAACAAAACAAAACGCAGTTCTTGTAACACTATGATTGATTACTGTGATTCTTTAGCAGAGCCAGACAGAACAAGGAACAACACATTTTGCTGTTAAAGCTTTAACCAGCCACGAGAGAGAGACAGAGACAGACAGACAGAGAGACAGACACAGAGAGAGAGTGTATTCATCAATTTACCCAGTTTATAAACCAGTGTGTGGCTATTTGCTCTCTTTAGGAAGAGTCACAGCGAGTGACAAGCAGTACACTAGCACTGGAGATGGACTGGGCAATGCCCCCAGAATGACTCTGATCACAGAGAGATGGAGGGAATGAGAAAGAGATGGGGGTGGGGGTTAGAGAGGGGAGGGAGGGGGAGCGAGGCATGGAGAGAGAGAGGAGGAGAAAGCAAAGAGAGAGAGGAGGGAGGGGTGGGGAAATAGAGAGAGTGGGAGGGAGAGAGAGGTGGGAAAGACAGTACAGAGATGGAAAAAGAGAGACAGACAGATGGAGAGAGCAAGCGAGCGAGAGACAGAGAGAAAGAAAGAGCGAGAGACAGACAGACAGATAGAAAGAGAGATAGAAAGAGAGACGGGAGAGAGACAGAAAGGGAGAGAAACACGAGAGAGAGGGATAGAGGGAGAGAGAGAGGGGGGAGAGGGCGAGAGAGAGAGACACAAACACACACACACAAAGTGAGAGAAACAGAAGACAGACAGAGACAGACTGAGAGACAGACAGACAGACAGACAGACAGAGAGGGCAGTCATCAATTTACCCAGTTCATAAACCAGTGTGTGGCTATTTGCTCTCTTTAGGAAGAGTCATAGCGAGTGACAGCAGTACACTAGCACTGGATATGGACTGGGCAATTCCCCCAGAATGACTCTGATCACAGAGAGATTGAGGGAATGAGAGACAGATGGGGGGAGGGAGGGGGAGCGAGGGAGGGAGAGAGAGGGGAGAAAGCAAAGAGAGAGAGGAGGAAGGGGTTGGGAAACAGAGAGAGATGGAGGGAGGGGTAAAGGCAGTACTTCTTCTTCTTCTTCTTCAAGTGTCCGGTCTGGTCCTGCAGACATCGACGATCATGGCTCTCCATTCTTCCCTGTTCTCGGTCCCTCTCATGAGCTCATTGTTGGTGCCCTCTTTATTCGTTGCGAATTTGTTTAAGCTGTCTGTGAATTTTGTGCGTTGTCTTCCTCTGCTCTTGTTTCCACAGATTTTGCCACTCCATAACAGTTTCTCTAGTCCGTCAGTCCTGATTATAAGGCCGAAAAATTTTATCTGTCTTTCTCTGATGGTGTTGAGAAGGGATCTCTTGTATCCAGCCATTTCCATTACTTCTGCATTTGTTTTTCTTTTTGTCCATGAGACTTTCATGATTCTCCGGATGAACCACATCTCCACTGCTTCTAGTGGCTGTTCTGTGTCCTTGGCTAGGGTCCAGCACTTACATACGTACAGAAGAATGGACCATACGTAGGCTCTCATAACATGGATCTTTGTCTTGAGGCTTATCTTACTGTTGGTAAAAATGCATTTCATGTTGTTAAAAGTTGCCTTAGATTGACCGATTCTCTTCTTGATTTCTGTGTCACACTTGCCGTCCGGGGTGATAGTACAACCAAGGTATTTAAAGGTGTTTACTTGTCTGATTCTCTCTCCTTTACAGGCTATGTTGCATTGTGGTATAACAGCTTTTTTCGAGATCACCATGCATTCTGTCTTCTTTGCATTGAGCTGTAATCCTTTCTTTTCGCTTTCGTCTGTTACTGTTGCAGTTTTTCTTCAGAGTCGGCGATAAGGCATGATTCCAGTTGGCAAAGGCAGTACAGAGATGGAAAAAGAGAGAGACAGAGGGAGAGAGCAAGCGAGCGAGAGACAGAGAGAAAGAAAGAGCGAGAGACAGACAGACAGATAGACAGAAAGAGAGATAGAAAGAGAGACGGGAGAGAGACAGAAAGGGAGAGAAACAAGAGAAAGAGAGAGGAGACAGAGAGAGAGAAAGAAAGAGAGACACAAAGAGAGAGAGAAACAGAAGACAGACAGACAGACAGACAGACAGACAGAAAGACAGAAAGACAGACAGAGAGTGCAGTCATTAATTTACCCAGTTCATAAAGCAGTGTGTGGCTATTTGCTCTCTTTAGGAAGAGTGCCAGCGAGTGACAAGCTGTACACTAGCACTGGAGATGGACTGAGCAATGCCCCCAGAATGACTCTGATCAAAGTGAGATTGAGGGAATGAGAGAGAGGTACGGGGTGAGAAGGGAGGGAGGGGGAGCGAGGCATGGAGAGAGAGAGGGAGAAAGCAAAGAGAGAGAGGAGGGAGGGGTGGGGAAATAGAGAGAGCGGGAGGGAGAGAGAGGGAAAAAGACAGACAGAGATGGAAAAAGACAGAGGGAGAAAGCGATCGAGCGAGAGACAGAGAGAAAGAAAGAGAGACAGACAGACAGACAGACTGACAGAAAGAGAGCTACAAAGAGAGACAGAAGAGAGACAGAAAGAGAGAGAGAAAACGAGAGAGAGAGAGAGAGAGAGAGAGAGAGGAGAGAGACAAAGAGAGACACAAAGAGAGAGAAACAGAAAACAAACAGACAGACAGACAGACAGACAGAAAGACAAGACAGACAGAGAGTGCAGTCATCAATTTACCCAGTTCATAAACGAGTGTGTGGCTATTTGCTCTCTTTAGGAACAGTGACAGCGAGTGACAAGCACAACACTAGCGCTAGAGATGGACTGGGCAATGCCTCCAGAATGATTCTGGCCTGAAAGAGATTAAGATTAGAGAGAGGAGAGAGAGAGAGAGAGAAGAGAGAGAGAGAGAGGAGAGAGAGAGAGGAAGAGAGAGAGAGAGAGAGGAGAGAGAGGGGGGGGGGAAAAAAAAAAAAAAAACAAAAAAAAAAGAAAAAAAAAAAAAAAAAAAAAGAAAAAAAAAAAAAAAAAAGAAAAAAAAAAAAAAAAAAAAAACAAAAAAAAAAAAAGAAAAAAAAAAAAAAAAAAAAAACCCCATTAAAAAAAAAAAAAGGGAACAAAAAAAAAAAACAAAAAAAAGCCCCAAAAAAAGAAATAAAAATTTAAAAAAAAAAAAAAAAAAAAAAAAAAAAAAAAAAAAAACAAAAAAAAAAAAAAAAAAAAAAAAAAAAAAACATAAAACAAAAAAAAAAGAAAAAAACAAAAAAAAAAAAAAAAAACAAAAAAAAAAAAAAAAAAAAAAACAAAAAAAAAAAAAAAAAAAAAAAAAAAAAAAAAAAAAAAAAAAAACAAAAAACAAAAAAAACAAAAAAAAAAAAAAAACACACCCAAAACAAACAAAAAAAAAAAAAACCAAAAAAAACCCTTAAAAAAAAAAAAAAAAAAAAAAGGGGAAAAAAAAAAAAAAAAAAAAAAAAAAAAAAAAAAAAAAAAAAATAGAGAGGGGGAGGGAAAAAGGGGGAGAGAGAGAGAGAGAGGAAAAGGGGAAGGGAGAGAGAGAAGGAAGGAGGAGGGAGAGGAGGGAGGAGAGAGGAGAGAGAGAAAATCAAATCAAATCAAATTCTTTTTTTCAAGGATAATAAATTAGCATAATTTTCCCGGGTTTTTTTACACCAGTTCCTAAAAGGACAGGGAAGAAGAGAAGAGGGGGGGGGAAAAAGAGAGAGGGGGGGAAGGGGAAAGAAAGGGGAGGGAGGAGGGGGAAAGAGGGGGGGGAAGGGGGAGGAAGAGGAGAGGGGGGGGGGGGGGAGAAGAGAAAAGAGGTAAAGGAGGAAAAAGGAGCCCCCAAAAACCCTAAAAGGTCGTAGGGGGGGGGGCGTCAAACCTCACTTTCGGGGGCCAGAAATTTTGAGGGCGGGCCCATTCCCCCCCTCGTGCTTTACCCCCCTACCAAAAAGAGGGCAGGTCCCCTTTTACAGAGGGGTGAACTGGGGGAATTTTAGAACCAAGGCGCGCAAAGGTCCCCCAAAAAAGGTAACCACGCCGACGTCTTATTGGGTGGGGGAAAGCGAGTGCCCCGCCATGGTACCCCCAAAAAGAGGGAAGAGAAAAAACGCAAACGCCTTTTTGTAGGGGTAAAAATTAAGAAACAACTTTTTTTTTTTCTCCACCTCAAAAAAAATGGAAAACGCTGCAAAAGAAAAAAAGATAGTTATGATACATAAAAAAAATACACACACAGGGATTCAACAATGCAAAAGAGAGAGAGAGAGGGGGGGGGAGGGAGGGGGTGTAAGGAGAGAGGAGAGGAGTAGGAGGAGAGAGGAAGAGGGGGGTTTGGGGGAAGGAAAGGGGGGAGAGACAGAAAAACAAAAAGAGAGAAGACAATAGACAAAAAGCGACGAAAGAGAGACAGAGAGGAAAAACAAACAACAAACAAGGGAGTCAACAGACAGACAAACAAGACGACGAAAGAGAGAAGAGAGACAGAAAAAAAAACAACAAAAAAGGGAATCCCAAGACAGCAGACAAAAAACCAACAAAACAAACAAAAAAGAGAGGGATGGGGGGGAACAACGTATTAACTTTATTACTCCCAACCCCCCTTGGAAAGAGACGTCCATCCTGTCCTACCATTTTGGGGCGGAATAGGGCTTAAATTGGTTGGGGGGGCGGGGGGGTGGGCAGGTATGCGGGTTATAATGGAAGTAAAGGGGGGAGGGGGGGGCGGGAGGGTTTGCAATGCAATGTATGTAGCAATCTCCTGTTGTCCATGCACTATCATCAAATCACGGGAGGGGAGGGTGTTTCGAGGGATGGCGATTTATGAGGCTTTGGGGTGGATGCAGGGATGTTTTATCATCATTATATCTTATCTCTCAACCCTTGCTTAGGTGCAAGGGGAAAAACATAAAAACATTACATGGAGAAGGAATTTCATACCCTACATTTATAAAACATAAAATTTCATTAAATTTAAAATAATACATACATACATTATAAAAGAGGAAAAGAGAGTACAGAAGACAGAGGACGAGGACAGAGAGAGAGGGAGAGGAGAGGGGAGAGAGAGAGGAGGAGGAGAGGAGAGAGAGAGGGGAGAGAGAGGGGGGGTGTATGGGAGTTGCCCTTTTGGCGAAGGCCTGTTCTCTCTCTCCTTTTTCTTCTCTCTCTTTCTTTTCCCCTTTTTCTTTTTCTCTGTTCTCTTTTTTTCTCTCTCTTTATTTTATTATGTATGTATGTATGTATTTTTTTGTATGTATGTTGTATGTATGTATTATGTATGTATTCTCTTCTCTAGTGTGTATGTATTTCTCTCTCTCTGTCCTCTGCTCTCCTTCTCTCTTTTCTCTCTTTTCTCTCCTCTCTCCTCTCTCCTTTTTTCCCCTCTCTCTCTCTCCGGGGAAAGAAAATTTCCCCAATTTTGCAGAGAATTCACCGTGACTTAATAAAATACAATTCAAACTAAGTTCATTCAATCTTATCTTCAGTGCGGGGTGTGGGGGCTGCTCTTGTGGCGAAGCTCTCTCTTTTTCTTTCTTCCTTCTCCTCTTCTCTCTCTTTCCTCTCTCTCTTCCTTCTCTCTCTTCCCCCTTACATTAAAGGAAAGTTAGATTTGTTTGATGGGTTTCAAAAAGCCCAATGCTGAAAGTTAAAAAAACAGGTAATATCAATAAGGGCATCAAAAATTTGGGGTTTATAATGAATGTAAAAGTATGAAAACAAGGGCAGAAAATTTTGAAGATTCCGAAAAACATTAAGAAAGAGGACAAAAATTTTATGGGCACGAAAAGGGGAAATTTAAAAACATGCTTGAAGGGAAAAAAAAACAGTATAATAAGACCTTTTAAAAGATTAAAACTCCTTTTAAAATTTTGGAAATTGAAAACCCTTAAAAAAGAAAAAAGTTGTCGTGTTTCAAAAAGGGAAAAAACCCCAATCCTGTTACGAAAAAACAGTAGGGGTTAGGAGATTTTTATGTCCCAAATTAAAAAAAATTTAAAACACTGAAAATTTAAAAAAGGAGGCATTTGAAAAAGGGAACAAAAATAAAAAAATATTTCATTTTCAAAATTTAAAAATTTTTTTTTGGAGAACCCCGGGAATCATAAAAAACTAAATTAAAAGGGGGATGAATTAGGGAAAATTTTTTGCCCAAAAATTTAAAAATAAAAATTTAAAAAAAGGAATTTTTTAAAAAAAATTTTTAAAAAATGAAAAGAAAATTCCCTATTCAAATCCTTGGTGAAAAATTTTTTAATAATAAGGGTGTTGTGAATTTTCTTTAAAATTATTCAACAAATTTTTTTGTGGCTTTTTCCGAAAAATGGGTGAATAAATAATTTAATTTTAAGTGATGTTCAAACAAAAAAACAGGGGAACTTTATGACATAATTTGTAAGTTTTAAAAAATTTCTTATTGTTTTTTTGTTTTTATCAAAGATTTAACCAGAGACGTCATCAATAATGGTAAACATGGTGCCACTTTCCCCCAAGATTTCACAGAGTTGTTTATTCTTCTGCTTGCTGATGATGTTATCCTGCTATCCGAAACAGTTGTAGGCTTACAAAAGCAGTTAAATAGCTTAAACAGTGCTGCAACAGCACTTGATCTTAAGGTTAATCTGAATAAGAGTGATATCGTTGTATTCAGAATAGGGGGTTATTTAGCTGCTCATGAAAAATGGTTGTACAATGGAAAAGTCATGCCTGTGATTAATGTATATAAATATTTAGGAACTGTTTTTCTACAAAGCTTAGTTCCACAACTGCATGTAAAGATCTGGGAAGTCGAGGTAAACGAAGCTTGTTATTTGTGTTGAAAAAACTACGAATATTGAATTATAACTCTTTTGACTTGTTCATTAAGATATTTGATGCACAAATACAACCCACTGTGTTATATGGTGCAAACATTTGGGGCTTGGATGCAGCTGTAACACATTGTGAATCAGTGCATCTCTTTGCTTTAAAGCAGTTTTTAGGCTTAGACGTACACCTAATGGTCTTGTTTATAGTGAAACTGATAGATATCCTCTCTCTGTTAATGCTGCTGTAAGATGCGTTAGATATTGGATTAAAAGTCTGCATATGAATGAGATCAGGCTACCTTCTAAATCCCACAAGATGCTTTATGATCTAGATGTCAAAGGGAAAAACAACTGGGCTACACAAATACGTACCTGTTTGGGTGAACTTGGGTTTGGGTTTGTTTGGCTCAATCAAGGAGTCGGAAATTGTAGAGTTTATTAACGCTTTTAGGCAAAGATTGATTGACTGCCGATGGCAACAATGGAGTGATCATATACAAAGCAGTGAAAGATTTCAAATGTACAGACAATTTATAAGTTCGCATGATGTCAAACCTTATCTAAAACTTGATATGGATATACATTTGAAAAGAATTGTGTCTAAGTTTAGACTTGGTGTATCAGATATAAATGTTCATAAATTCAGATTCAGAGAACATGATATTGATCATCTTAGGCTGCTATGCCCATTATGTAAGCAAGCACCGGAAGATGAAGTACATTTTGTGTTGTGCTGTCCAGTATTAGAGGATGTTAGGCAGAATTACATCCCTGTTAAATATAGTAGACAGCCTAATTTATTTAGACTTTGTTTACTCCTGGCATGAAGTCATCCTGAGGTTGTGCGCAGCCTCACTTTATATTTGTGTAAAGCTTTCAGAATAAGAGAGAGATTGTTATCCTAAGTCATATTTTTGTAGCTGACTTTTTGTTATACAGTAACATGTTGGCGTTACTATTGCTTTTACCCCCACCAAAATACTAAGCAGTTCGGTCAATCCCCTTCATGTATGGGCCAATTGCCTTTTTGTGAATAAATCTTTCGAGTTCGAGTTCGAGTTCTCTCTCTCTCTCTCTCTCTCTCTCTCTCTCTCTCTCTCTCTCTCTCTCTCTCTCTTCTCTCTCTCTCTCTCTCTCTCTCTCTCTCTCCCTCTCTCTCTCCTCTCTCTCTCCTTCTCTCTCTCTCTCCCTCTCACTCTCTCTCTCTCCCCCCCCCCTTCCGGGGAAGAGCAGCCCGAATTTCACGCAGAGAAATCCGCCGTGACTTAATAATATACAATATACAAAACAATACAGTATCATCTCAACTCTTATCTGCAGGTGCAAGGGGATGTGGCGGCGCTGCTCTTGTGGCGACACGCTCTACTCTCCCCGGGGAGGGCAAGCTGAATTTCAGGCAGAGAAATCTGCCGTGATTTAAAGTGGTATACAATGCAATATACAATCATCATCATCATTAACCATTACACCCAGTGGTGTGTAGGGCAGCAACAAAGCGCTTCCACTCCTGCCTATCCTGAGCCAACCTAGTCACTGATCCCCAAGAGTGCTGCATGGCCTTCATCTCACTTTCTACAGTGCTCCTCCACGTTGCTTTTGGTCTTCCTTTCTTTCTCCTTCCTTCTGGGGTCCAGCGCAATGCTGTTCTTGTGATTGACAGCAATATACAATACAATGCAACACAATAATTATTATCTCAACTCTACCTTCAGGTGCAAGGGATGGTGATCATCTCAATTCTATCTTCCTATATTGGTTTTTTTTCTTTTTTGTTCCTTGACTAAATTTCTGAGGTTTACCAATGTTGAGATTCTTGTGGATGCAACCGTACCCCCCTCCCCCTTACCCCCATCCCTACCACATAGGTAGCTGCATTCTGACTTCGGGCATGGGTCTAAACACGACGCCTCTATGCACGCGTTTTTTTTTTAATTTTGTCATCCGTTCCTACCTACTGGCACGAAATGTCTATTCTTCGAAAGGAAACGGGGCTTTTTAACATGTATGCAAGATGTTCTGTGTGTATTCGCACACAAGGACCTCGGTTTATAGCCTCATCTGAGTGACTTTGAATCGGTTCTGATTGTCCCCACATTTTTGTTTCTTGCTAGTCGGTTTGTTTGTATATCTGGTTTCTTTCTGTCTTCGCGGTTTGTGTGTCTGTGAGTCTGTCTGTCTGTCTGTCCTACTGTCTACTGATCAGTCTGTCAGTCAGTCTATCTAACACTTTCTTCCATGCTCTCTGTTGTTCTAGTCTTGATTCCGTCATTTCTCTTAACAGTTTATTTTTCTTGCTTTGGGTATTTTTTTCCCCGTTTGTCAAATCCTTCATCAAACGCTCAAACAGCAACTATTCGTTGTTTGTCATATGAGAGAGAAAATGCGTTGCTCTGCTGTCATTTTTGCTCATACGACAGACGACAGCTGTTGTCTGGTCTGAGCCTACGACAACGCAACTAGAAGAAATCCTCTCAGTCTCACCGTAGTCTGAGATTCTTGGTTTCAAATCGATGCAAATTGCTTTAAGAGCACTCTCTCAGTCGATTGAACTGTAGTGTACATGTCTCAGTCAGCACTTTCCACGCCTGGCTTGCAGAAAGTATTCATGCAAGCCTCCCCCACCCCCACCCCCTCCCCTTCAGTTCTAGAACTGTGGTCAGACTGGTGTGAACCTCTTTTTTTTTTAAATTCCAGAGAAGCGGAGCGACGTGATGTCCTAAGTGCTTGCTGGTCGTAGTCCGGACATTGATCTCTCTTGGTCAGTACAGTAGGTATTCCATTACGTGGTCATTCCATTAGGTGGGGAGTGCACTGCTCAGAGGTTTTCAGAGACATTGACTGAGTCCACAAGACTTGTTGCTTTAAGTCACGGCTGTCGTGATTAAGTAGTTTTGGATAAAGACTCATAGCTGTTGTGTGGGTGGGTGGGTGGGGGCTTGTAGGGGGCGTGTGTGGGTAGGTGGAAGGTTGTGTGTGTCTGTTGCTGGTTTTTTTATTTTATTCTTTTATATCGAGGATAATGGAATAAGCACTTATGTGCTTTTTCACATCCAGTCCCCGTGTATATGCAGTTTTGTAAATTCTATCACTTGCTCCCACCGGCACACAATGGCCTACTCTTACGAAAAGTGGAACATGTTTTAATGTGTGCGCAAGATCTTCTTCGTATGAAAGTGAGTGGGTGGGTGGGTGTAAGTGTGTATGTGTTTGTGTATGTGTGTGCACACTTTGTGTATTTGTGTGTGCGTCTGTGTGCATGTGTGTATATGTGTGTGTGTTTGTGTGCACGTGTGTGTGTGACACTCTTTAAGAGATTGTAGCTAAACCCCCCACCCGTTTCCACTCCATCTACCTGACAACAACAAACACTGAACACAGAATTAAAAGGTCCAGATGTTACTCTTCACCTTTCAAAACAATCACATCAAACAAATACTTAAACCCACTTTCACACACACACAGAATCAATCTCCAACCACACTCTAAATCCTAACTTAATAATTCCATCCCCTCTTCTCCACAGCTCTGAACTCAACTTGAGGAATGCTACCCTTCCACTTCCCTTACAGTCACAATCGATTTCCACACACTGCCACTGTGGGGTAGCTCAGAGCTGGCTGAAGTCCTCAAGGAGGGTCACGGGTGGACAGGGCAACAGGGAGAAGGGAAACGGGCTGTGGGGAACAAAGGTCGATATCAGGGGATAAAGGAGGATGGGATTTCCGGAGGGTCAAGGACAAGCCATGGGTGACTCTTCAGGGTACACCAGGCTGCACCCTCTCCAGGTACAACTCCACTGCTGGAGGCACTGACAGGAACCTGGAACAGGCAATATTTGCTGTTCCTCAGCATACACTCATAACTAGCACTAAGGCAACTAAGCATCGTCCAGGTTGACATATTGTCTATTTACACCCAAAGACTCCTTGTACACCCAAAGAACCATCTACATGTTGAATCTAAATGATGATTGATGTCTATTATTTAATTGCTTATGTTCAAATACACTTAACTTAAAATACTTTTTAAAAAATTCCCACAAAAGAGAATTGTTCTTACAGAAAAAACAATAATAACCACACACAGATGCTTAATACGCAAAATTGCACTAAATCCCAAATTACTCTGGACTCGACAATACCTTAAACTTTGAAATACTGACTGTTCTAAACACAAGTGAGAGCTCCCTAGACAAACATGTTAGCATTTACAAACATAGATTAAAGAAAGCATCCTATCGATCACTTAAAGGAGAATTTAATGTCTAGCTAATAGAAAATAAACCTTAAGAAAGAGGAAACCTCACTTGAAAACATTCTACACTAATTTATCCAAGAACCAACCATCTAAGCACTGCATCGACACAAGACACTCAACAACAACAACCACCACAACTACACAATGAACCACCACGGAACTCAATCACATCTACAGAACATCTCTCACCTGTCACTGGGAAGGAAATAGGGAGCACTCCTGCACCGCAACGGGATAGCTCAGTGGTCGGAGCACTCGCTTTCCCCCAGCCAAGTTAAGCAGCGTCGAGCGTGGTTACCAGTTGGATGGGTGACCGTTTGCGCGCATTGGCTTCAGTACAGTTCCCCCAGTTTACCCAGCTGTAAATGGGTACCTGCCCTCTTTAGGGTCAGGGAAGGTAAAGCAGCGAGGGAGAGGAGATGGGCGCCGCCCTCAATATGCTGGCCCTAGAGAAGTGAGGTCTCTGACGCCTCGCTCCCCTACGACCTTATAGGTTATGGGACTCCTTTACCTTTATCCTTTTACCTGCACCGCAAGGAAGACGTTGACAAGAGGGACAGCACAAACTAAGATCGTAGACCGGGTTCTCAGGAGTCTGAACTACTTCAAGGATGACTGCTCCCCCTGCTCTCCAAATAGAGACACAACACCACGCAGCATCCAACAGCTGATGCTGGAACAGTGACCAGCGAACCTCTTCAGCCAAAGACTGACTCTCCTCACAATAGTTGAAATTTTATTCACATTTTTCATTGGAATTACTGATTTTGTTAGAAATTGTTAGAATTGCATTTTCCTGTTGTTTATTGTAGTTCAATAGGTTAGTAATGTAACGGTGGTTTTTTTCTATAATTTTAGTTGTTGTTTTTCTATGTTTTTTATTTTTAAATTTTGTTTATCATTTCGCATGCATTGATTCCCTGAAATTCCTTCTCCTGTACAGTACCAACTACACCCTCCTCCCTTGACACTCATACACCCTCCTTCTCCCCGCCCCCACCCCGTCTAATATCACAACTGTGAAAAGAGTTAAATGAATTTGAACTGACTCTCCTCCTAACTCAAGTCAAGACCTCCTCCTGTTTAAAGCTACTGTTACTCAGCCAATCATCAAACCCTCATTCACGACCTGGAACTTCACGAGAAGCTAATCTGCATGCAGAATTGCAGAGAAAAAGGAATGTGTATGCATCCAAGCTGGAGTTCACCACCTACGTGAAAAAAATGCGTCTGTGCTTACAGAAAGACTCTAGCAGGGCATGCACACACACACACACACACACACACACACACACACACACACACACACACACACACATACACATACACACACACACACACACACACACACACACACACACACACACACACACACACACACACAGAACCACCAGGGAGTTGTGCAGGGAATTATGTGCGGAATTATGTGAACCATAACAGTGTGTGTGTTTTTGGTTGTTGTTTTTTTTCAAATTCTTTTACATCGAGGATATTGGAAGGCGTGTGTGTGTGGTTTGGGCTTTTTTCCTGGGTGTGTGGTTGTTTTCTTTTATTTTTAGTCCGATAATACTCCACTCCCCCTAAAGCTCCTTCCAACGGAGGCCCCGTGTAAAAACAATGCACACAGAACATCTTGCCCTCACGTTAAAAACTCGTTCCACCTCTTGGAAGATTAGGCCATTGCGTGAAGGGAGGAATGAATGACATTTTGTTATAAAAGCATGCACACAGTTGTGCGTCTTTATTCTCTATCCTGAAGTCAGAATGCAGTTACCTTAATGATGGGTAAAACAAACAGTGGCATGTGCAAAATCTCATCATTGGTAAACCTCAGAACTCTTGCCAAGGATGAATTTTTAAAAAAACAAAGAAATGTCCTATAT
>CM054136.1:91759204-91779204 GCA_028751875.1 Rapana venosa | reverse complement strand
AATTGACAAATCGCATACACACGGGGACTGGATGTAAAAAAGCACATGAGTGCTTATTCCATTATCTTCGATATTATAAAAAAAAATGTCATCTAAGCGCTTTGATTTGTTGCTTTACAAGATTCAGCGCTATATAAATTCCATACATTATTATTAATATTATTATTAATACTTGGGTATGTTGATGTTTCTGTAACCCATCGAACTGGAGGAGGTAGATGCTTTTAAATACCTTGGCGCTACACTCACAAAGGACGGGCGATCGACGACAGAAATCAAAGTCAGACTAGCCATGGCAACATCTTCCATGACAAAACTCACCACCATATGGAAAAGTAAAGAGATCAGTTTCCCAATCAAACTAAAGCTCTACAAAGCCCTAATTCAGACTATCCTGCTGTACGGAAGTGAAACCTGGACATTGACTGCTGAAACAGCAAAGCGAATCCAGTCATTTGAAACAAAATGCCATAGAAAACTGCTGGACATATCCTGGAGAGAACGAAAGACCAATGAATTTGTCAAGAGCCAAATAACACGGCTGGCAGGTCCACAGGAACCCCTTCTCACCATCGTCAAGAAGAAAAAGCTGACATGGTTCGGCCACGTCACCCGCCACAACACTCTGCCAAAAACAGTACTGCAGGGAACACTCGAAGGTGGCAGAAAGAGGGGAAGACAGAACAAGTCAGGGATGGGCAACATCAGAGAATGGACCAGGATGAATGACTCGGCACTACTGCGCAGAGCCGAGGACCGAGATGGATGGAGGAGGCTTACCACGGCATCGTCTTTCGTGTCTCCTTCACGACCGCCAAGGTCACGGGACTGATGATGATGATGATGATGATGATGATGATGATGATGATGATGATGATGATGATGATGATGAACCCATCGAATGCTGACAGAGATAGCGGGAGCTTTATTGCGCGTATTTAATCTTCTGTTAGTGTATGTACACGAAAGGAACAAACGCATTGGTCGGTCTGCACTTGAAGTTCAATTGGAAGATGGTAAAAACCCCCACACATACTTAATTCACCAAACGCCACTGAGATTCGAACCCACAACTTCATGGAGATAAGGGATTGAAGTCGATCGGTCTTTAACCACTCGGCTGTACCGTCCATCAGATTTTTTTTTTTTGAATTGCTAAATAATTATTTTTTCAGCGGAGTTTTACTCCGACCTTATTGCGTTGAATATTCATTTAGATTGGATCCAGATTTGATGCACTTAGAATTCGCTAGCAACAAGTCTGCTTATATAAAAAGAAAAATTGGTCACCATGTTATATGTCTGAAAATGCCGTGATGAATACATTTCGCAACAGGAGCTTCTTATGCGATATAGGCTGAAGCCACAAAAATGTGTAGTCTCAGGCAAGCATCGCTGGCTTGCACTGGTATGCAGGGTGTTTCATACATCTACGTTTTGTTTCTTCTTCGTTGTCGTAGAATGCTCAGATAGGAAAATTGTGTTCTGTCATGTAATCGAAAATGCCTTCGCTGCCGTTCAGCGCCTGACAAAACAGACCCAGCACTTCCGACTTCGGCATGGGAGAGAATCGTTATTTTTTAAGTCTTTCTAGAAGAGAAAAAGAAAAGGCAGGAGAATGAACCAAGAATGCAGAAAATAGACCACAACAAAAAAGGAGGTAGTGACAGGAAGAAAAGGAACAAGGCAGAAACGTAGAGAGGGATAGAAAAGAGGGAATACCTAGCACAGAATTCCCAAAAGGTGGGAATGCTATTTATATATTGACAGCCCCCACTCCCCACCCCCCACCCCGGCATCCCCACGGGGGAGATGTTTTGTTTTATTTGATATATATTCGTTTCATATTTTTTTAATCAATTTTCTTGCTCCTTTATCTTTTTTTAAGCATCTGCCTTTGTCGCGGTTCGCATAATTCTGCGCATGATTCCGTGATTGTGTGTGTGTGTGTGTGTGTGTGTGTGTGTGTGTGTGTGTGTGTGTGTGTGTGTGTGTGTGTGTGTGGTGTGTGTGTGTGCGTGCGTGCGTGCGTGATAGTATCTTTCTGTGTGCACATAATACGCATTTTTCACGTATGTGGTGAACTCCAGCTTAGTGGCATGCACATTCCCTGTTCTCTGCAGTTCTTGCGTGCAGGTTAGCTTCTCGAGAAGTTCCTGGTCGTGAGTTAGGGTTTGATGATTGGCTAAGCAACAGTAGCTTTAAATAGGAGAAGGTCTTGACTTGAGTGAGGAGGAGAAGAGACAGTCTTTGGCTGAATAAGTCCGTTGGTCGCCGTTCCAGCGTGGGCTGTTGGGCGCCGCGTGGTGTTGTGTTTCTATTTGGAGAGCAAGGGGGGAAGCAGTCACCTTGAAGTAGTTCAGGCTCCTGTGAACCCAGTCTTCGTTCTTCGTTGTTACATCGTGTCCGTCCTGTCAACGTTTTCCTTGAGGTGCAGGAGTGCGCCTTACTTCCTGTGATGTTGTGTCTCTACTTGGAGAGCAAGGGGAAGGGGGGGGGGAGCAGTCATCTATGAAAAAGTTCAGGCTCCCGAGAACCCGGTCAACGTTCTTCGCTTGTGCTGTCCGTTTTGTCAACTTAGAGGATGCAAGGGAAATAACCCTAGTTCATCATCATCATCATCAGACCCGTGACCTTGGCGGTCGTGGAGGAGACACGAAAGACGATGCCCTGGTAAGCCTCCTCCATCCATCTCGGTCCTCGGCTCTGCGCAGTAGTGCCGAGTCATTCATCCTGGTCCATTCTCTGATGTTGTCCATCCATGACTTGTTCTGTCTTCCCCTCTTTCTGCCACCTTTGAGTGTTCCCTGCAGTACTGTTTTTGGCAGAGTGTTGTGGCGGGTGACGTGGCCGAACCATGTCAGCTTTTTCTTCTTGACGATGGTGAGAAGGGGTTCCTGTGGACCTGCCAGCCGTGTTATTTGGCTCTTGACAAATTCATTGGTCTTTCGTTCTCTCCAGTTGCCTTAGTGCTAATTATGGGCGTATCCTGAGAAACGGCAAGTATTGCTTGTTCCAGGTTCCTGTGGGTGCCTCCAGTAGCGGAGTCGTGCCTGGAGAGGGTTCTGCTTGGTATGCCCTGAGAAAGTCACCGACGGCTTGTCCTTGACCCTCCGTAATCCCCACCCACCCACCCACCCCCCTTTATCCCCTGGATCCACCTCTTTTCCCCACGGCCTGTTTCCCTTCTCCGAGTTGCTGCTATCCACCCGTGACCCTCCTTGAGGTCTTCAGCCTGCCATGAGGCACCCCCACGGTGGCAGTGTGTTGAAAGCATGTTGTGACTGTGAGGGAAGTGGGAGGGGAACATTCCTCAAGCTGAGTTCAGAACTGTGGACCAGAGGGGGGAGGGGGAGGGATTATAAAGTTAAGATTTAGAGCGTATTTGGAGATTAAATCTATGTGTATGGAAGTGGATTTAAGTGTTTGTCTGATGTGATTGTTTTTTTATTTCGGAAAGTAAAAGTCTGGAACTTTTCTTCCGTGTTCTGTGTTGTTGTTGTTGTTGTTGTTGTTTGTTGTTGTTGTTTGTTGTTGTTGTTGTTGTTGTTGTTGTTGTTGTTGTTGTTATTTGTTTTGGGGGAGCTAGTCAGCGTGGGAATGGGTGGGGGTTTAGCCACAATCCCTTAAGGAGCATGACAGCCTTGTTATTCCATCTTCGCTTATTTCGATCAACCCGTCCCCGGCCATTTGTCCAATCTCCAAGTCACATCCTCAGGGCCAGAACTTTACTAGGAGCTTATCAGTGTTACGTCGCTGTGGGGCCACCAGCCAAAAGAGCCCTGCCCTACTTACTACTTGATCGCTTCAGTGGCGTTTAGGAGATGCATATTCTAATCTAACAGACTGCGTACATCGTCCTTCAGTCTTCCATCTGGCACACAGACATGTCTCAATGCTTGCCCGTGCGTGTGTAGTCTGGATACATGTGAAGTTAAGTGGTATGTAAACAGAACAGACGCACTACAGAATGGTGATGTGGAGCAGCAGGCGCTCTGTTTTAGGAGTCGGTCAATTATTGTCTATTTTAGGAGGAGTAGAGAGGGGGAGAGAGAGAGAAAAACATATTTTTCTGCTTTGGTAATGAGGAAAGAGATAGTGCAGAACCTTGTGTAACACCAAGGTTCTTACTGGTATGATCCATTTTCTTTTGTTTGACATATAGGCTACCGTCCAGTTTCTTTCTTTCTTTCTCTGTGTGTGTGTTCGCGCGCGCGCGCGCGCGCGCGCGCGTGTGTGTGTGTGTGTGTGTATGTGTGTGTGTATGTTTTCGTGTGTGTGTATGTTTTCGTGTGTGTGTGTGTATGTTTTCGTGTGTGTGTGTTTTCGTTGTGTGTGTGTGTTCGCGCGCGCGCGCGCGCGCGTGTGTGTGTGTGTGTGTGTGTGTGTGTGTGTGTGTGTGTGTGTGTGTGTGTGTGTGGTGTGTGTGTGTGTGCGCGCGCGCGCGGTCTTTATTATGATTTAACTTTTTTTTTTTTACTATTAGTGGTATTAGACGATAATGTGTGTGTGTTTGTGTCTGTGTCTGTGTCTGTGTCTATGTTAGTGCGCGTCGTGTGTGTGTATATGTGTGTGTGTTTGCGTGTGTCTGTCTGTGTGTGTGTCTGTGTCTAAGTGTGCGCCGTGTGTATGTGTGTGTGTGTGTGTATGCGCGCGTGCGTGCATACGCGTGTGTATGAGTGTGTGCGTGCATGCGCGTGTATGTGTACGAGTCCGTGCGTGCATGCGCGTGTGCGTACATGTGTGCGTGCGTGTGGATGTGTACATGTGTGCATGTGCGCGCGCTCAGTCTGTATGTGTGAGTGCGTACGCGCGTGTGTATGTGTGCATGTGTGTGTGCACGCGCGCGCGTGTGGTGAATGCGCGCTCGCGTGTCTGAATGCAATTCTGAGACTGTTTGGGGCCGTTGAGAGAGGGAGAGAAGGAGAGGAAACGGCCAGCGCATCCTGTGCTGAAGGTTCAATGGAGAAACCTGCAATCAGTCTATTTGCGGGCTTGACCCCGCATTGCACTTGCCTGTATCATATGCCAGGGTTAATCATAAGGGCAGGCAGTACAGTCTGGTCTTGGTGCTAGCCTTGGGTCTGGGTGCTAATCTTCCTGATGAAACGATAAAGGCCGCACACCGGTATTAAAAAAATCACTCTTTTTCCTTCTCTTTTTCTATGTGGCTCTTATATTCATACCGCACATACCACAGAAATAAAAACCACTTTTGTGAAAGACTAGCCTCTGAATCAAACCTCATGTGATTTTGAACAAATTTGGTAGGTTTGAATTTTTTTGAATTTTTCAGCAAACACTGTACCCCCTCTCAGTCCTTTGTGGTCTGCTAGCTTCCTTACCGCAATATGCATGCGTGGGGTCAACACTGTAGGAATACAGGCAATCCTCATTTGATGGTTATTTCCAACTTTCTCGTGACTACCTGGTATTGCTCTATGTCCTCAATCCCCAAAACAAGTGCACAGTCCATTTTTGTCATGCTTAAAAAAAATATGTGAAAATCACCAACATTTTTTTTTTCACTCGCACTCTATACAACATACTACATGACCCCCAAATTAATACCGTGTGCTGCAGCCAAACCGAGGTCCCGTGTGCAACACGCATTTAGCGCGCGTAAAAGAACCAACCACAGCTACAAGAGAGTTGTTCCTGGCAAAATGATGTTGAAAAAAGCTACTGTGATGGAGAAATAAATAAATACATACGCGTGCAGGTAGAAAAAGAATAAAAATAATGGGTGGCGCTGCTCTTGTGGCGACGAGCTCTCTTCCGGGTGAGAGCAGCCCGAATTTCATGCACAGAAATCTGCCTTGACTAAATGTGCTATACAATACAATACAGTGCAATACAATACAAAAGGTCTTACCACAGCCGACAAGTATTGCAATTTCCTGTACCCTGATAATGCTATGGTCTATCAGGACAGATGACAAGCATTGCAATAGTCTGTATCGTGGTAATGCTATGATCTATCGGAAGATATGACAAGCATTGCAATAGTCTGTATCGTGGTAATGCTATGGTCTATCGGAAGATATGACAAGCATTGCAATAGTCTGTATCATGGTAATGATATGGTCTATCATGACAGATGACAGGCAATGCAATAGTCTGTATCATAACAATGCTATGGTCTATCAGGACAGATAGTACTGAATACTGCAGCGTTAACAAAAATCCAGACTGAATCCTAGTAAATGTAGTTTCAGCAGTACTGGAAGTAGTGGCAGTTGTATCAATATTGATTTTATCAGCAGCAGAAGCAGCATAGTACTCTTCTTCTTCTTCTTCTTCTGCTGCTGCTGCTGCTGCTGCTGCTGTTGCTGCTGCTGCAGCTTGTGATGATGATGATGATGATGATGATGATGATGATGATGATTTACTGTTATTTTGATAGGTAGTAGTAGTAGCAGCAGCAGCAGCAGCAGCAGCAGCAGCAGCAGCAGTAGTAGTAGTAGTAGTAGTAGTAGTAGTAGTAGTAGTAGTAGTAGCATTGCTACTGTTGTTATCATTATTGCTGTCATCATCATTTTTGTTATTGACGTTATTGCTGTTGTATATTTGCTGCTGCTGCTGCTGCTTGTTGCTGTCCTTATTGTTCTTGTTGTCATTGCCCTAGTTGTCATCCTCACCATTTTCATCATCCTCATCCTCATCATCATCATCAATATCATCATCATCATTATTATTTCATAGTTCGTTTATTCCCAGAAGAGGGAAAGGTCTACCTTGCCCTGAACTGGCACAATACTGGTGTGGGTTGGCACAGAAACGGGAAACGTGGTTCTCCCCCCCCCCCCCCACCACCACCACCACCACACACACACACTGAGTCATACTGATGACACTCCTGACCTGGCAGGCCCACTTTCAAGCTTGTTAGTGGATTAGTTCCCGCACTGTGCCAATGCAGTTCATAACAGGCCACACCACCTGCCTGTACAAAAGCTGACACACGATCCTTTCCAACCCTACGGTTCAGATGAATCGTTCTAAATCTATTCCAGCCCCCTTGTCGTGGGGTTCTAATCTCGGTGCTGTCTGGTGGATTAAGCGGAGGGGGTGGGTGGGGGATTTTTATACGATCTCCCAGGTCAACTGCAGGTGAAGACCTGCCAGTGCCTTAGTCCCTTTCTTTTTTCTTTTCTTTCATTTTTTTTCTTTCTTTTATTCTTGTATATCGAGGATAATGGAATAAGCAATAACCTTTCGTGTATATATACACATGCAAAAGATCAAATTATGTGCGTTAAAGATCCAGCAATTCATGTCAGCGTTCGGTGGGTTACGGAAACACGAATACACTCCGCAAACATCCCCAAAGTCGGAATGTGGATACCTTTTAGGTGGGCATAAACGTTTGTATATACAAAATTTCACTATTGGTGAACCTTGGAGCTCTAGCCGAGGAACAGGGTTGAAAAACCTGTTCGTTCCGATCCATCTACGTGAAAAGGACGAACTGCTACACGAAACGCTTGAAAGGTCACATTAACAAGGCACTCACATTTGCCTGCACAACGCGACACAGAGCTTCAAACTGGAGGGAGGGAAGGTGGCAGGATGGTTAAGACGTTCGCCTGCCAACAAGTAAACCGTGAGGTTCTGGGTTCGATTCCCAGCCTCGCCCTTTCTTCCCAGTTTGACAAAAAAAATCGAACTGAATGTCAAAGTCCTTCGAATGAGACTATAAACCGAGGCCCCGTGTGCGAACGCACGCAGAACATCTTGCGCACACGTTAAATCCTGTTCCGCTTTTCGGAAGAGTAGGCCATTGTGTGCCGGTGGAAACAGATGACAAAATTGACAAAACCGCATACACACGGGGACTAGATGTAAAAAAAAAGCACATGAGTGCTTATTCCATTATCCTCGACATAAAAGAATAAATAAAAAATAAAATAAATAATAAATAAATAATAAACTGAACGTTGATTGGCTGGATGATTGCCAGCACACCGTTCAAAGATAGAACAGGACCTATTCAGATTCAACCTGACAGATCCACGAGCTGTTTGAGGCGCGCGTTTACAGTAGCACAGGGTCCGTTTTGGGATCCGTGTTGCCCTGACCCTCTCAATCGTACGGTCAGGGAGGCTTGTGTGTCGGCTCCTGTAAAGCACATCGACTCACACAGCGGCCGCGAATGTCAAGTTCGTATCGCCTGGCTACACAATCAAGCAGGAAATTCATTTTTGCTGCTAGTTCTTGTAGCCTTCTCCTGAGGATGCTTCGGGGGCCTGTCAGTATCAACAGCATTCCCAACCTTCTGGAATTCTGTACTAGGAATTTCTCTCTTTTCTATCCCTCTCTTATTTCTCTCTACCTTGTTGTTTTACTTTCTGTCGCGTCTTTCTGGTATATTTTCTGGCCGTCTCGGTCCATTCTCCTGGGGGTGGGGGTGGGGGTGGGGGGGGGTGGGGTGGGGGTTCCAGAAAGACTTACAAAGATAGCAGTTATCTCCTACGCTGAAGTCGGATGCGCTGGTTCCTGACTTTGCCAAGCGCTTAACGACAGCGCGACACGTTTTATAATAATGATGATGATGATAATAATAATAATAATAATAATAATAATAATAATAATAATAATAATAATAATAATATAATATATGGAATTTATATGGTGCTGAATCTTGTAAAACATGACACACACCAATAGTTGTTGTTTAAGTGTTCGAAGAAGAAGAAGAACAACAAGAACAAGAACAAAAAGAAGAACAATTACAACAGCAACAGCAACAAAAACAACAACAGCAACAAGAATTTCTTGTAGCCCAGCGATAAAAATGTGTCGCTCCTTGGAACCAGTAAAGTTTTATTTTTCCAAGATCCTCCTGCATTGTAGAGAAGGTATACGGCTTTCACTCATGGCAGATTTCTCGGCATGAAATTCAGGGCTGCCTTTTCTCAGGTGCGAGTGCGTTGCCATAAGAGCAGTGCCACACTTTCCTGGGTGTTGTTTTTCTTTCCTTTCCTGTCTGCATAATCGTCTACTTGTTACCCCTATGATGGTGGTGGGTGGGGGGGGGGGGGGGGGGGGGGTTTCTCTACAGAATGGTGCCGGGGATAGTTCTCTTTGTCGCCTTGTGTTCTTTTACGTGTGCTGTATGTGTGTTTGCACATGGGACTCCTGATTTATTGTCTAGCCCCGTCTGCTCTATACTAGAGATGGAACAGAGAAAAAAAAGTCAGAGTGAGAGAGACAGAGAGGCAGAGAGACAAACAGAGAAAGATAGACAAGACAGACAGAAAAAGAGACAGAGTCACAGACAGACAGACAAATTGACAGACTCAGTGACAGACAGACAAAACGACAGGCATAATGCAGACATACATACAGACAGACACAAACAGAGACATCCACAGTGCCCTGACTAGGAAAAATACAAGGAAAGCACATAAATAATACACTTACTGAAGGTCTCTACCAAACCCTCTAGAGGAATCACACACATGAATGTATGACCGCGAGTGCAGTACAATACAAGTACAGTAAGTAGAGTTCAGTACTGTACACTAGAGTTCAGTACAGTACAGTAGAGTTCATTACAGTACATTACAGTAGAGTTCAGTACAGTACAGCAGAGTTCAGTACAGTACAGTAGATTTCAGTACGGTACAGTACAGTTCTGTACAGAAAGACTTTGGGTACAGCAGAAATGTGTATTCTGCTGCCCTCAAAAGACGTACTGTGGAGTTACTTGAATCACGCTTTCCTAGCTTTCCTGACCTACTTACTGTACTGACGCACTGAACTCAACTGTACTGTACTGTACTGTGCTGAACCTACGTACTGAACTACTGTACAGTACTGAACTCTACTGAAACTGTACAGAACATCTACTGTACTGTACTAGAACTCTACGAACTGAACTCAAACTGTACTGTACATAACTCTACTTACTGACAGAACTCTACTGTACTGTACAGAACTCTACTGACTGTATGAACTCTACTGTACTGTCCCTGAGCTCTACTGTACGTACTGAATCTACGTACTGTAGTAACTCACGTACGAACTCACGTACTACAGAACTCTACTGTACAGTACAGAACTCTACTGTACTGTACTGAACTCTACTTACTATACTGTATTGTACTGCACTCTACTGTACAGTAGAGTTCAGTACAGTAGAGTTTAGTTCAGTACAGTAGAGTTATGTACAGTAGAGTTTAGTACAGTACAGTAGAGTTCTGTACAGTTCAGTAGAGTTCAGTACAGTACAGTACAGTTCTGTACAGTACAGTAGAGTTTAGCACAGTACAGTACATTAGAGTAATGTACAATACTGAACTCTACTTACTGTACTGTATTGTACTGCACTCTACTGTACAGTAGATTTCAGTACAGTAGAGTTTAGTACAGTACAGTAGAGTTCAGTACAGTACAGTAGAGTTCAGTACAGTACAGTAGAGTTCAGTACAGTACAGTAGAGTTCAGCACAGTACAGTACAGTAGAGTTCAGTACAGTACAGTAGAGTTCAGTACAGTACAGTAGAGTTCAGCACAGTACAGTACAGTAGAGTTCAGTACAGTAGAGTTCAGTACAGTACAGTAGAGTTCAGTACAGTACAGTAGAGTTCAGCACAGTACAGTACACTAGAGTTATGTACAGTACAGTACACTAGAGTTCAGTACAGTACAGTAGAGGTCAGTACAGTACAGTAGAGTTCAGTACAGTACAGTAGAGTTCAGTACAGTACAGTAGAGTTCAGCACAGTACAGTACACTAGAGTTATGTACAGTACAGTACACTAGAGTTCAGTGCAGTACAGTACAGTACAGGGAAAGCTAGGAAAGTGTGATTCAAGTGCTTCACAGTACGTTTTTTGAGGGCAGCAGACTACACGTTTCTGCTGAACCCAAAGTCTTTCTGTACTCCAGTCTCCCAGTTAACAGCAGATTCTCTAGAGACTTGATGGAATGGTGTGTAGCATAGGCAAAAGAGGTGGCATCAACTGTGCTGGCATTGGCTATACACCACCCTATTTTGGTCCACATTTCCTTCAGTTTTTTTTCTATGTGCATTCGTACCGCCTTTCTCAGGGTTTTGTTGAGTTCTAGGCCTGTCCATTCGCTGATGTTATCCTCCCAGCTCTTCCTTGGTCTGCCTCTTCTTCTTCCTCCTTGGACAGTGCCTTGTAAAACTGTCTTTGCAAGTCCGTTGGATCTTGTGACATGCCCATACCATTTAAGTTTACGCTTTTTCACGATCGTTAGAAGGTTCTCATAGGGTCCAATGGTTTGCTGGATTCTGTTATGCACGCTTTCGTTGCTTATGTGGTCTTTGTAGGAGATGCCAAGGAGTCTCCGAAAGCATCTCATCTCCACTGCCTGTACTCTTCTCTCCAAATCTGCAGTCAGGGTCCATGATTCACAGGCATACAGAAATATGGATATGACAAGGGAGCGCATTAGTCTGATCTTGGAGATAAGTGAGATATTTTTATCTCTCCAGATGGTGTTTAGTTTTGACAAAGCTGTTATTGTCTGTGCAGTCCTGCATACTACTTCTGGCTTGGATCCCTGGTCTGATACAATGGCTCCCAGGTACTTGAAGCTTTGAACTGTTTCCAGCTTCTGGTCATTAACCCTGATATCAGTGCTAATGCCGTTGGTGTTATTAGTCATCAGTTTGGTCTTCTCTGCACTGATTTCCATGCCGTATGTTTTGGAGGCCTTACTCAAGTGTTCTGTTAGGCTGGCAAGCTCTTTTTCTGATCCTGCTATGCCATCAATGTCATCTGCGAAGTGGAGGTTTGTGATCGTTCTGCCACCAATGCTGACTGATCCTTCATGATGTTCCAGTGCATCAGCCATGATTCTCTCAAGGAAGATGTTGAAAAGAGTTGGTGAGAGTAGACAGCCCTGCCTTACTCCAACTGTTGTTCGAAACCATTCTCCAATGTTGTTGTTGTAGCACACTGCACTGGTGGCCTCGCTGTACAGCTGTTTGATGACTCTGATCAGGTTGCATTGATGCTGTACAAATTCATGTTTGCCCACAAAGCTGCATGCCACACCCTGTCAAATGCCTTCTTAAAATCGATAAATACGTGGTAAAGGTCTTGTTGATGTTGAAGGTACCGCTCACATAGTATTCTGAGGTTGAATATCTGTTCTGTTGTGCTGCGCCCTGCTCTGAAACCTGCTTGTTCCTCAGCAATGATGGTTTCTGCTTGTGGCTTCAGTCTATTCGATATTATCTGCAGCATGACCTTGCTTGGGTGGCATATGAGGCTGATTGTGCGGTAATTATGGCATTGTTGTAGATTTCCTTTCTTGGGGAGGGTGATGATGAGTGACTGTGTCCATGGTGTTGGCCATTTTCCTGTCTGCCAGATCTTGTTGCAGATTCTTAGTAGGGTGCTGATCATGGCTTCCCCTCCAGCTTGAACCAACTCAGCTGGAATGTTGTCAGCCCCTGCTGACTTCCCCTTTTTCAGCGATCTGACTGCTGTTTCCACTTCTTCTCGGAGGATAGGATGACTGTCTGTGTCTTTGCTTGGGGTACATTAAGGACTTCTGGATCTCCTACGGTTCTATAGTTATACAGGTCGGAGCAGTATTCTGTCCATCTGTTCAGAATATCCTGGTCGTCAGTGAGACACTTCCCATTTTTGTCTTGGATTGTTAGACCTTTTCCCTGTTTTGTGCTAGTCAGGTCTTTCACCAGCTGATATGCTTTCTTGCTATTGTTTTTCTTGAATTTCTCTTCAATGTCTTGGCACTGTTCACCGATCCATTTCTCTTTTGCCTCCGTCATGGACTTCCTGATTCTTTTGTTGACTGCCCTATATTGTTCTGCTCTTTCTTTTGTTTCATTTTTCTTTTTCTTCAACTCTCTACGCTTGTCGCATAGTTGTAGGATGTTAGGTGTGACCCATGGTTTTTTGACTGGTCGGTGCTTGCCAAGAAGCTCGCTTGCTGTTTCAGTCACTGCTGTATTGAAACTATTTGTCAGTGTATCTATGTCTGAGTCTATCACAGTGAGTGCTGCAAACTTTCCACCTATCCTTGCTTGAAAAATTTCTACTACCTCTGTGTCCTTCAGCTTCTCGAGGTCAAATTTGATCCTGATGTTGTTCCGCTTGTGGATTTTCTTTAGACGTAGTCGGAAAGTCATCATCACAAGATCATGATCACTCCCTATGTTTTTAAACATACTTTTGTGAAAGACTACCCTCTGACTTTAATTTAATTTTAATTTATTCTTTTATATCGAGGATAATGGAATAAGCACTCTTGTGGGTTTTTTACATACAGTCCCCGTGTGAATGCGGTTTTGTAAATTTTGTCATCTGTTTCCTCCGGCACTCAAAACTTATGTGATTTTGCACACATCTGGTAGGTTGGGATTTTAGGTTTTTATTTTTGCAGCAGAAACTGTACCTCACTTCAGTTCTTTTGTCTTCTGCTAGCTTCCTAACCTAAATATGTATGCGCGGGGTCAACACTGTAGGAACTCAAGCAAAACCACCTCATTTTGACTATAATTTCCAACTTTTTCGTGACTACATGATATTGCTTGATGTCCTCAATCCCCCTCCCCCCAAAAAAAAGAACGACTAACAAACAAACAAGTAAACAGTGCAACTTTTTCATACTTAGAATAAACAAAATATGTGAAAATCGACATAAAATTTTCTGACTAGTACTTTGTAGAAGATACCACATGAGCCGGAAGCTAAAGGCGAGTGTAGCCATCAGCAGTCATGGCAAACCGGGTACATGCAGAAGACATTTCATGACAGGGAACGGGATAGCCTGGAGCTTAGAAAGTTTCGCATTGCGCTCGTAAATAATAATAATAATAATAATGATAATAATAATAATAAATATATGGAATGTATATAGCGCTGAATCGTAAAAACAAACAAATCGAAGCGCTTGCACTCAAATCATTTACACGCATGCAACTCTCCTTAAACATAATGAACAACATATTTCAAATCCATGCGCGCGCACGCACGTACGCACACTCGCGAACACACTTAGGAGGCGAAGGATTCTGTTGAAAATTAGGGTAACAGATATGGGGGGGAAAGTCTCGGGTAGAAAATAAGTGTGCTTTGAGGATCTGTTGATCTGTTGACCCGGGTTTGAATCCCGTTCAAGGGGGATTTTTTTTTCTCTCTGGAGTTAACATCCGTGGCGATTCCACTCCCATAATTTATGTGTCCCATATCGCGTCACTGCATCATGTTGTTGTTGTGCGTTCCCCAGCTTTACACCCTGGGGGTCACCCAGAACATGCACTATGACTCACTCATCCCACCTGGGAATCACTGTGAGATAGGAAGTACACCGGGTGAGAAGTTTGCGTGTACGACTATTTTCAAGTACCTCGCCACATAGGCAGCCATACTCCGACTTCAGAGTATTTTTTCTCCTATAAAGGAGAGTGCAGGTTGTTATGTTAAGAGCTTGTCATGGCTGAAGGCAATCTCAACACAACATTTTAAACATAACAACATTTTAATGTAGGCCTTGGCAATTAGCTAACATCAATAACCTGACACAGCTTTTGGCCTGGGCCAAACTGCATCATGAACAGGTAGTTTACAGAAAGGTTACGGATCGCTGTCAGTGTGAGCCCTCCCCCAGACACTAGTGGCTCAAACTAGCTGGCCATAGCGAGTCATCCCCGGACCTGTATGTTTGTTTGTCCGTCGTGTTCGACGATGACCTCCAAAACAGCAGAGGAGGCAGCTGCTGTTTCGGAAACTGGGCAGAAATTTGATCATAGTGGAGATGCCTTGCCCGCAGTATATCCCCCACTCTCTCTCTCTCTCTCTCTCTCTCTCTCTCTCTCTCTCTCTCTCTCTCTCCTCTCTCTCTCTCTCTCTCTCTCTCTCTCTCTCTCTCTCTCTCTCCTCGGCCAAGTGGGCATAAGGACAGTCCGCAGATGACAGAATTTACAAAATCGCATACACACGGGGACTGGATGTAAAAAAGCACATGAGTGCTTATTCCATTATCCTCGTTATAAAAGAATAAATTTTTTCAAAAATAATAAATCCGCGTTGGAGATGTTCTCCAAAGGCCAGCTAGCCCCCCCCCCCTCCCCCCCCCCCCCTCCGGGTTGCAGCACGTAAGGACTGTGCGAGTCCAGCCTCCTAGTCAGAGAGTCATTAGTCGATCACTACTGACCCATGTTCAACTGCTGTTCACATGGAACCCTTCTTCACTTCAGTCTTTAAAGTTCTCGTTTGAATATTTGCTACTAGCGCCAAGATTCCCGGTCCCGAACCAGGGGAAAGACAAAGACAGAACCGGGCTGCTAGCCGAGACTATGAGTCTCCCTGTACTGATGCAGAGAGACAGAGAGAGAGATAGGGGGGAGGGAGGGAGAGAGAGAGGAGGAAGGGATTGAGAGAGAGGAGGAAGGGATGGAGAGAGAGGAGGAGGGATGGAGAGAGAGGAGGAGGGGTGGAGAGAGAGGAGTAGAGAGAGGGGTAAGAGAGAGGGGAGAGGGTGGAGGGAGGGAGAGGGGGAGGGATGGAGAGGGAGGGAAGGGGAGGGATGGAGAGAAAGGGAGAGGAAGGGAGAGAGAGGAAGGGAAGGAGAGAGAGGAAGGACGAGAAAGTGAGAGGGGAAGGAAGAGAAAGAGAGGTACGGAGAGATGGGGGAGAGAGAGAGAGGAGAGAGAAGAGAGAGAGAGAGGGGAGAGAGAGAAGAGAGAGAGAGCGAGAGAGAGAGAGAGAACTCTGAACTCTGAAATGGTTTAATGTACATCGGCCTTTGGCCACAATACACATTGAGGGGCAAAAAATTGAAGATGAAAAGTCGAAGATGAAATAAATTCACATAAGTTTGGTCAGTCTTTGGCATAATACCCTGGAGTGCACTCATAAGAGAGAGAGAGAGAGGAGGGGAGAGGGGAGGAGAGAGAGAGAGGAGGGGAGAGGGGGGGAGAGAGAGAGAGAGAGAGACGGCCTCCTCTGAGTGACTGGACTGTGTTCCTGGCATCTTTTAATCTTCAGAGCTAGTTAGGCTGTACATCACAGATGTCTGGCCTCAAAGGTCAGGTACTCTCTTCTCAGTGTAACGGCTATCACTCACTCTCTCAGTCCCATGTCTCAAAGGACGTAGGGGGACATGAGAGAAGACGCAACAGAGATCTTTTTCTATGCTTCACGATCCTGTGTGGCTAGTAGAAGGTGTTGCAGGGGTTGGGCGGGTCCATTCTTTGATGTTGTCAACCCATGATTTCTTTTGGCAGCCTCTTCTTCTTTTGCCTTCAACCGTTCCCTGCGAGATGGTTTTTGCTAAGGTGTTGTGTCTTGTCGAGTGACCAAACCACATCAGTTTTCTCCTCTTTATGGTGGAGAGCAGAGGTTCTTGGGGGCCCACACGCTTTTGATTGATTCTCCTCTCTAGCTCTGCTGACAGAGTCCATGATTCACAGCCATATAGGAGGATAGATATCACGAGGGATTTGTAAAGGTGATATTTGGTGCAGAAGCTGATGTTGCTGCTTCTGGTGATCCTCTCGAGTCTGGTTAGGGCAGATGTTGCTGTTGTAATGCGAGCTTTCACTTCATTGTTTGATGTGCCATCTTTTGTTAGGATGGAGCCTAAGTATTTGAATTGGCTCACCTCTTCCAGTATTTCTCCATTCATCTTTATTTCCGTGCTGTCATTACTTGCGCTGTTGACCATAATCTTTGATTTCTCTGTACTGATCTCCATGCCGTATGCGCTCGCTCGATCTGATAGACAATCTGTGAGGTTTTGCAGTTCTTGTTTGCTGCCGCCCATGAGGTCAATGTCATCTGCAAATGTGAGGTTGCAAAGGGGTCTTCCACCAATGGAGATGGAAGTGTGGTGGTTTTGCAGTGTCTCTGTCATGATGTTTTCGAGGAAGAGGTTGAAAAGTACAGGTGAGAGAAGGCAGCCCTGACGGACCCCAACCGTGGTCTTGAAGAACTCGCCCATGTGATTGTTCATGAAAACTGCACTTCTTGCGTTCTCGTACAGTGCCTTGATGACTTCAATGAGGCAGTTGTCAATGTTGAAGTGCCTGAGTACTTGCCAGAGGCCGTCATGCCATTCCCTGTCAAAGGCCTTTTTGAAGTCTATGAAATTGTGATACAAGTCTTTTTGGCTATAATTATTGAAAATCCTCTGGAGGATGTCTTCTTTGCCGAACGCTCAGACAGTAACTCTTGTTTGTCTGTTATAATATAATTATGAGCGAAAATGCGTCACGCTGCCGTTAAGCACCTCACATGTCCAGGCTTAGCGCATCCCGACTGTTATCTTTTGTTATCTTTGAAGTCTTTCTGGGGGGACAAAAGGCAGGAGAATTGACCAAGAAGGCAGAAAATAAACAGTGACAGGAAGAAAAGGAACAAGGCAGAAACAAACGAGAGTGATAGAAAGGAGGAAATTTTTCTATCACAGAAGTTCCAGAAGGTGTGGGGATCCTATTTATAATGACAGGCTCCGAGAATTCCCACAGAGGAGTCTGAAGAATTTGAAGTGGTTAGGGGAAGTAGGTTTGGGGTTTTGGCGGTGGGGGTGGAGGGGGGGGGGTGGGGGTGGGGTGGAGTTTTATGAAAGATGTGTTGTGAGTTTGGTGTTGTGTTTGTTGTTGTTGTTGTTGTTGCTTTTTGTTTGTTTTTTGTTTAAGTCGCTTGTGTTGTTTTGGTTTCTTTGCTCTCTGTTGGGATTTTAGCTGGTTCTGTTGTTGTTGCTTGTTATTGTTGTTGTTATTTTTGTTGTACTTTTTTTGGGTTTTGTTATTTGGGGAGGGGTGATGTTGAGTTTTTTATTTGTTTGTTTTGTTGTTTTTTGGTTTTGGTTTGTTTGTTGTTGTTTGTTTGTTTGTTTTGTTGTTGTTTTTTGAGGGGTCAGAATATAAAGTAATGTCCGATGAAGAGGCGAGCAGACGATGTGTCTGTCTGTCTGCAAGTCTCTCTCTCTCTTCTCTCTCTCCTCATCTCTCTCTCTCTCTCTCCATCTCCTCTCTCTCTCTCTCTCTCCCTCTCTCCCTCTCTCTCCCCCTCTCCCTCCCTCCCCCTCCCCCCCCACTCTCTCTCTCTCTCTCTCTCCCTCCCTCACCCCCCCTCTCTCTCTATCTCTCTCTCTCTCTCTCTCTCTCTCTCTCTCTCTCTCTCTCTTTTCTCTTCCCCCCCCTCTCTCTCTCTATCTCCACTCTCTCTCTCTCTCTCTGCTTTGTCTACAGATAATTATTCATACCTCTCGCTATGCCTATAATCTGTCCGGAAGACTCTCCCTATGACTTGTACTTTGATACTGATGATGGCCTAAGCAGTCTAGGGGGATCGTCTGACTGACGCATCCAGTCCCCATGTGTATGCGGTTTTGTAAATTGTCATCTGTTCCCCACCGGCACACAATGGCCTACTCTTACGAAAAGCAGAACAGGATTTAACGTATGCGCAAGATGTCCTGCGTGCGTTCGCACACGGGACCTCGATTTATATTCTCATCCGAAGGACTTTTGGGTAAAGAGGAGTCTGCACTGAAGTTAACTCCAGGGGAAAAAATCTCCCCCTTGAACGGGAATCGAACCCGGGTCGTCAGATTGCGAGCGCAATGTTCTAACCACTAGGCTATCCCGTCCATCGATAGATAGATAGATAGATAGATAGATAGATAGATAGATAGATAGATAGATAGATAGATAGATAGATAGATAGATAGATAGATAGATAGATAGATAGATAGATAGATAGATAGATAGATAGATAGATAGATAGATAGATAGATAGATAGATAGATAGATAGATAGACTTTAAGAGGTGAACTACCATAGTTCAAGACCTAAAAAATGGAAATTGTTCCGAAAACTGATTACTTGCTTGTCGTGCAAGTTGATCTGGTAATGACATCTTAGATTTTCTTTTGGAAGGATTATCAGTAGGCGTTTCCTGAACACGCACATACGCACAACACACACACACACACACACACACCACACACACACAACACGCAACACACGCAATCACACAACACACACACACACACACACACACACACGCACACACACACACAAAAACGCGCGCGCGCGCGCGCGCGCGCATACACGCACACAGACACACACACACTCTCTCTCTCTCTCTCTCCCCTGTTTCTCTCTCTCTCTCTCTCTCTCCTCTCTCTCTCTCCATCTCTCTCTCTCTCTCTCTCTCTCTCTCTCTCTCTCCTCTCCTCTCTCTCTCTCCATCGCTTCGTAAACGTTTTTAAAAGATTTAAAGTAAGTAACATTTATATTATGTAAACTCCACATTTTGTGACACCAACACCTAAAGAAACATTATAATTACGCTGTAGTTTTCCAGCAAGAATAATTTTTTGAAAATGTCACTTACAATGTCAATGGATGGTCTAATATAGCATTCTAGAATGTTCTTTTCATTATTTTAGTTATTGCTTATTGGTTCCTATTGTTCATCCTTGTTATTACTTTGTGTTCAGTTTGAAACTGAGTTTACGTCAGAGCTTAAAGTCGTATCCGTTCATAGAGAGCTCATTTTTGTGTTTTTTGTTTTCATTACGTTAAATGCATCATGTGATTTTTCTTGTATTTATTTGTATTTACAAAAGAAAGTCGTGTATAACCCCCCTTGTCAATAGGCCACTTTGGGCAATGACAATAAATTGGTCAAAGCGTCAAAGCGTCTCTCTCTCTCGCTCTCCAGATGCTGCTTCTTCTCTATGTGTCACAAACAACCTTTTAGGTTTTAAAAAAATATATACATATTAGGTTATTTGATGGAAAGGGCAAAAAAATGGACAATTTGATGAGAGAGAGAAATAAACCCTCTACCCCACTAGCATCATTTTTCTTTCTTGTTGTGTCGGGGCGGTAATCGGATTACCTCCAATGTCCTGTTGCAGCATCGTGTTTCTAAATCCAGACACCCACTTGCGACTTATGCGACACTCTGTTTCGTTGGGTGGTGGTTTAAACCTCCTTGTTACATACACTCTGTGCCTTCGCGATTAAAAAAAAA
>CM054136.1:91751704-91754204 GCA_028751875.1 Rapana venosa | reverse complement strand
AAGAACAAGGACAAGAACAAGGACAAGAACAAGGACAAGAACAAGAAGAACAAGAACAAGAAGAACAAGAAGAACAAGATGAAGGAAAAGTAGAAGAAGAACAAGAAGAAGAAGATGAAGGAAAAGTAGAAGAAGAACAAGAACAAAAAGAAGAACAAGAACAAGAAGAACAAGAACAAGAAGAACAACAAGAAGAACAACAAGAACGCGAAGAAGAAGAACAAGGAGAAGAAGAGCAAAAAGAAGAACAAGAAGAACAAGAACAAAAACAAGAACAAGAACAAGAAGAACAAGAAGAACAAGAACAAGAAGAATAATAACAAGCACAAGAACAAGAATAACAAGAACAACAAGAACAAGAACAAGAAGAAATGTTTCAGGTCTGGCAGAGTAAAGGCCATTAATTCTGTCATTCGGCTACATGAGTTATGGGGCCTGGATAGTCTCTCCCTAGTGATGGCTATCGAGTGACTTACACCGTCCCCAGTGTGTGTGTGTGCGTTCGTGCGTGCGTGTGTGCGTGTGTGCGCGCGCGCGCGCGCGTGTGTGTGTGTGTGTGTACATACATATGTTACAGCGAGATACTCCTCATGCAAAATGCAAAAGTCTCTGCTTTTACAGAAATCAATGTTCTCCATTTCATTATATGTACTTCTTCGTTTGTCTACCTATCTGTCTTGGGTTTTTTCGGTCTGTTTGTCTGTCAGTGACCTCTCTCTCTCTCTCTCTCTCTCTCTCTCTCTCTCTCTCTCTCTCTCTCTCTCTCTCTCTCTCATTAATGATATCGATACCTACTTCCTTAGGGTTGCTGTTTCTCAAGTAAGATTTAACGTCCTGCCACTAAATGCAAATGTGCATCGATACAGCGATTCTCTGCAATACAACAAAAACTGTCCTTTTTGTAAGTCAGTAACCGAAGACAGACAACATTTTCTCTTTGATTGTCCCATGTATTCGGATCTTAGAATTAAATTCTTGGGTAATTTAACTAAAGTTCCCATCCATATGTTGCTGCAAGTGTCAAATATTCACCACGCTGGTCTACACACACACACACACACACACACACACACACACACACACACACACACACACACACACGTAGGTAAAGGCACAGTGTCTCCCGATATGTCTTCCACTTAGTTAACAGAAGAAAGAGATGTATTGTCTAAATGTAACATATGTTTTTGAGGTTGTTGTGAGAGCTTCTTTCTTTTTTGATGGTGTACACGAGATGTCGAATTTACATCCTGGGTCAAGCACATGTTTATGTTGCACGATGCTAGTTTCTTTTCAATGTGTCTTGATCTTTAAGTGATTTTGGTTTCAGTGGTTCCATGCCAATTTTTCTTATCCTAAGTTTGGATTATTGCATGTATAAAATTTAGCAACATGTTTCTGTAGTACTATACCCATTTCCCCAGCTGGTTATATTGTACACTAAGGTCGAAGTACCATTAAATCGCTTCAAAGTTCTCTCTCTCAAGGTCGATGCAGATATTACAGGGTGGCCTGGCGATGATACGGATATTGATAATGATGTCAATGATGTTGATGATGATTAGGTAGATGTTGAATATAGTGATAATGTTATGGATATTGAAGATGGTAATATAGAGGTTAAGGATTATGATGGTGACAATTATGCAAGTGTTGATGGGGTTGATGTTGATGTAGTTGAAAATGGTGATAATGATGCAGATGGGGAAGACGAGAATGCGTGTGGGTGTGGGTGTGGGGGGAAAGGTGTTGTAAAAATATAAAAAATGAAAAAAAAAGGGGGGGGGGTTGTTTGGGGTTTTTAGAATGAAGATGATGATGTAGATGTTTAGGAAGATGATGGCGCTGATGATGCAGATGTTGGAGATGTTGAAGGTAATGTTGATGTAGATGCTGAAGGTGATGATGGTGATGATGATGTGGATACTAAAGGTGATGATGGTAATGATGGTGTAGATCTTGAAGGTGATAGTGGTGGCGGTAACTATGATGGAGATGTCAAAGATGAAGATGGTGACAATGATGTATATATTGAGGATGACGATGGAAACGATGATGAAGATGATGACCATGACCATGATGCAGAGATTGAAGATGAAAATCGTGACGATGATGATTATACAGGTTGAAGAAGTTTGGTGATAGCGTAGATGATGATGATGATGATGATGATGATGATGATGATGATGATGATGATGATGATGATGATGATGATGATGATGATGTGGTGGTGTGGTGGTGGTGGTGGTGGTGGTGGTGGTGATGGTGATGGTGATGATGATGATGATGATGATGATGATGATGATGATGATGATGAAAGTAATGATGGTTATGTTGATATACTTGCTGCAGCTGCAGCTATAGGTAATGAAGATGCTGATGGTGACAATTATATAGATTCTGAAGATGATGATAGGGATGATAATAACTAGAAGATATTGGGTGTGATTCTGTATGCTTGCAGAATTGAAAATGTGAAATGGATAAAAAAAAAAACATT
>CM054136.1:91744204-91746704 GCA_028751875.1 Rapana venosa | reverse complement strand
TTGTTTACTTACTAATTTATATATATATATATATATATCTTATTTATTTATTCATTGAATTATATATCTTTATGTCGAAGATAATGGAATAGGCACTCATGCGAATTTTTACATCGAGTCCCCGTGTGCATGCGGTTTTGTCAATTTTGTCATCCGTTTCCACCGGCACACAATGGCCGACTCTTCAGGGAAGTGAAACAGCTTTTAACATGTGCGCGAGGTGTTCTGTATGCGTTCATACACGAGACCTCGGTTTATAGTCTCATCCGAAGGACGTTTAGGGGAGAGTGGAGTCAGCACAGATGTTAACTCCAGAGGAAAAATTCTCTTGAACGAGATTAGAACCAGGGTCAGCAGATTACGAGCGCATCACTCTAACCACCAGGCTTCCCCGTCCCCCATTTATTTTGCATTGTAACTGTTCACTTCTGGTCCTATCGTGTATAATGTGTTTGTTATCAGAGTACGGTTGTTGTTGTTGTTGTTGTTGTTGTTGTTGTTGTTGTTGTTGTTGTTGTTGTTGTTGTTGCTGTTGTTTTGTTTTTCAGGTTCCCATCGATAGTTTATAAATCCTGGTGGGGAAGAGGAGTGTGGAGAGAGGGGAAGGGAGTGGTTTCAGCAACAACAACAACAATAACAAGACTGGTACCGATCACATTGCAAAAGGTTGTCAAGTCAAGTCAAGTCAAATCTTTATTTCCAGATGGTACATTGAATAAGCCAATGCATTTGCTTTTTTTTTCCATCAAGCCATCTAACTAAGAACAAAAATGTGTCTTAATAATACTACTACTGAAGTGCTACATTATTACAACCTTTATCAATAAAATATACAGATTAAAAAAAAGAGGAAAACCAATTAAATATTACACAACAAAATACAAATTTACACACACACAAATCCTGTTCCGCTTTTCGTAAGAATAGGCCATTATGTGCCGGTGGGGACAGATGACAGAATTTACAAAACTGCATAAAGACGGGGACTGGATGTAAAAAGCACACAAGTGCTCATTCCATTATCCTCGATATAAAAGAATAAAATAAATATCAATATAAATAAATAAATAACACACGTACACACACACACACACACACACACACACACACACACACACACACACACACACACACACACACACACACACACACACACACACATACACACACACAAGTAGGTCAAGAATTTTTGTAAGAATTAGAAAGAAAAAAATCATAAAACCTCAAACAAACAAATTACATCACCTATTATATCATCCATTCTTTCACGTTTATGCTTTAAAGGGGGAAGGGGGAGAAGGTACAGGAATAAAACGTTAGAAAATACTAGACATACTTGTCGTCTCCTTCAGACGTGCGTTGGGTTTTCTGGTTGGGTTTTGGTATGTGGGTTTTTTTCAGGTGAGGAGGGTGGGGGTGGTTTTTGGTTTGGCTTGGTTTTTCGTTTGGTTTTTTCGTTGTTTTATCGGGGGGGAAGGGGGGGTAGGGGGGTGATGGTGGTCGTTACTCGGCTAGAGCTCGGAAGATTCACCAACGATGAGCTTTTTACGTCTGCGACTGTTCCTGCCCTCCATTGCAGTAGCTTTCTTCCCAGTTCAGACATTAAGTCAAAGTCAAACTGGTCAAAGTCAAAGTCAAACTAGTCAATGTCAAAGTAGTCGAAGTAAAAGTCAAACTAGTCAAAGTAGTCAAAGTCAAACTAGTCAAAATAGTAAAAAGTCAAAGTAGTCAAAGTAGTCAAAGTCAAAGTCAAACTAGTCAGTCAAACTAGTCAAAATCTAACTAGTCAAAGTCAAAGTCAAACTAGTCAAAGTCAAACTAGTCAAAGTCAAACTAGTCAAAGTCAATGTCAACTAGTCAAAGTCAAACTAGTCAAAGTCAAACTTTTATTTTCAGATGGTACATAATCTTCCTAAGCGTTTACTGTAACATAACACATGCATAGTCGTGCGTACTGCTGAACTCAACCACACATACATACACATACACACACACGCACGCATGCACGCACTCACTCACATACACACACATCGAAACAACTTGTGTGAGGAGGTGAGTCCTCCTAGAAAGTGTAGCGAGTGAAGGAAGGAAGGAAGAAGGAAGGAAGAAAGGAAGGAAGGAGGGAAGGAAGGGAGGGAGGGAGGAAGGAAGCAAGGAAGGAGGGGAGGGAGGGAGGAAGGCAGGAAGGGGAGGAAGGAAAGAAAGAAGGAAGGAGGGAAGGAAGGGAGGAAGGAAGGAAGAAAGGGAGGGATGGAGGGAAGGAAGGGAGGGAGGGAAGGAAGGGAGGGAGGGAGGGAGGAAGGAAGGAAAAGAACAGAAAGAAAGAAAGGATGGAAACAAACAAACAAACAAACAAACAGAGAAAAGAAAGAAAAGAAAAGAATACAAAAGAAAGCAAGTGAGAAACAAACAAACAAACAATAGAAAAGAAAGAAAAAGAAAAAGAACAGAAAAGAAAAGAAAACAAGAAACAAACAAGCAACAAACAAAACAAAACAAA
>CM054136.1:91714204-91736704 GCA_028751875.1 Rapana venosa | reverse complement strand
GAAGCAAACGCCTGTGAAAAAAAGTTTTGAAGGAGGCAGAGAGGTTTATTTATTTATTTTATTTATTTCATTCTTTTATGTCGAGGATAATGGAATAAACACTTATGTGCTTTTTTTACATCCAGTCCCCGTGTGTATGCGGATTTGTGACTTCTGTCATCTGTTCCCACCGGCACACAATGGCCTACTCTTACGAAAAGCGGAGCAGGATTTAACGTGTGCGCAAGATGTTCTGCGTCCTTTCGCACAACACGGGGCCTCGGTTTATAGTCTCATCCGAAGGACTTTTGGGGAGAGTGGAGTCTGCACTGATGTTAACTCCAGGGAAAAAATATCCCCTTAAACGGGAATGGAACCCGGGTCGTCAGATTGCCAGCGCAATATTCTAACCACTAGGCTATCCCGTCCCCGAGGTTGATGATGATGACAGTGGCGAGTGAGGACGACCATCAGAGGAAGAGGAGAGGGGGAGGGGGGGTGATGGTAGAGACGCGTGCAATGGAACAGCAGACAAGAGTTGGGATGGTGAATCATATGTAGAGGATGGTGGCAGGATTGGGCCAGTCTGGGGATTTATACTCTCGTGTACATCGTGATACACATTACGGTCGAAACAAAATAATAAAAGTTGCCATCAGTCACACACAAAGAAAGAAGAAGTCGGAGTCTGACAAAGACCTCGAGGAGTGTTGTGGCTGGTTACAGTAGTTCTAGCAGTGACGTCTGAAATAGGTGGGGATGGGGGTGGGGGGCGTGAGGAGAAGACAGATGTGATGTAAAGCGAAGCACGACCCCCCAGGCAATGACGTCTGCCCGCGAGTTTTTCCTCGTCTGGTTTTACAGCAACTCATTCAAAAGTTTGCGATATTCTCCTGCCCCAGTTTCTTTCTAAAAATCCTTCGTCTGAGAATTTATGCAACAAGAGAGATCTACATCGCCTGGAATAAAATTGTAAAAAACAAAAAATATTTAAAAAGCCAAAAACAAAGCAAACACTCCAAAAAATCAGGCACATACATTTATCTGGTACAGTGGAAAAAACGACATTAAGCACCCAAAAAAACCGAATTGTGGAGATAATCATTATAAAGGACAGGGTAGGCTAAATGGTGTTTCTCCAAAAAAGTGGCTAAGATGCACAATCTAATTTCAGGCTTATGATTCTTATGCTTCCTGATTTATGATTTATGGATTCAAAAACTAAGAGAGAGAGACAGACAGACAGAGGGACAGACAGACAAACAGTTCTGAAGATTTTCATTCACGCTTCGTTTTCTTTTTGCCAATAGTTATACGCATGCAAATTGAACATGTAAGCGAGCAACACTTACATGCATGCATGTATGCATGCACACGGTACGCACACATGTGTGTGCATGTGCACAAACAAATACGCGCTTATGCGTGTGTCCCTACTCCCCTTACACACAACACAACACACACACTCACTCACGTACACACACGCACGCACGCATGCATGCAACCACATACATGCATTCTTACACATACACGCAAACGCACGCGCGCAGACAAATAGATAGACAGGCAGATAGATAGACTGACAGTCAAACAGGCAGGCAGATAGCCAGACAAACAAACAGACAGGCGGATAGACTTACAGACAGACAGACAGACTGACAGACAGACAGAGAAAGATAGCTGGACTGACAGATTGAACAGACAGACAAAGTACGTAAAGAACCGCCACAATATGATTTTGAATAAAACATCCACAGGGTAAAATCCAAAAATATTCTTTCGATCGATTGCTTAATGGATTTATTTTGCTTGAGTGATTCAGTCAGTCAGTCGGTCAGTCAGTCAGTCAGTGAGTCAGTGAGTCGGTCAGTCAGTCACTCCAACCCTCGCGGTTCTCAGCTTCCCGTAGCAAGTCGTTCCACTCAAGGCCAGTCAGTCCACTCTCTGATGTTGTCTTCCCATCGTTTTCTCTGTCTGCCTCTTCTTCGTCTCCCTCCTTGTACTGTTCCCTGTAGGACAGTCTTGGCCAGTCCACATGTTCGTGTGACGTGCCCGTACCACACTTCACTTCAGTTTGCGAGGGGGGGAGGGGTTTGTGGGGGAGGGTGGGGGGATTATTCGTTGAAGGCAGGAGCTCTTCATATGGCCCTACGGGGATTTTCATTCTGATTTTTACTTCCTCGTTAGTCGTGCGATCTCTGTATGAGATACCAAGAAGTTTTTCGAAAGCATCCCATCTCCATTGCCTGTATCCTTCTTTAAATGTCTGTTGTTGTGGTTCACGTTTCACGTGCATGCAAAAGTATGGATGGAATATGATCAGACATCAGTTAATCTTTGTCTAAAAATACGAATAAACAGTTTCCAACACCTGAAAACATGAATAGATCGTATCCAACATCTTGATACAGCCAAACTATTGCAAAACTAAATTTGCACAGAACAAGTACAAGTTCGTATTTGCATATAAGACGGTTATTATTTTTCCCATTTAACATCTAAATCCAAAAACAGTAGCTGGTAAGACTTGAAAAGGTAGCCTGTCCTGTCTTATCTACAATGTGAAGCTTAAACCAGAGTCTAGTGCGTCTTACAGCAGAATGGTTGTGTGTGCTTGTGTGTTAGTTCGTTCTTCAGTTTAACGTCCTTCCACCAAAAAGTGATATCAGACGGTTAAGTGTGTGTGTGTGGGGGGTGGGGGGGGGGGGGGGGAGAGAGAGGGGGGGCGTGTGTGTGTGTGCGTGTAGGTGTGTGTGTGTGTGTGTGTGTGTATGGGTGGGTGGATGTGCGTGCATGTGTGTATGAATGTGTGTATGAGAGTGTGTATACGTCCGTGCATGTATGTGTGTGCATGTATGAGTGTGTGTGTATGTGCGTGCGTGTGTGTGAGTATGTATGTGTGTGAATGAGTGAGTGAGTGTGAGTATATGAGTGAAATTGTGGGCGTGTGTGAGTGTGTGTGTGTGTGCGTGCGCGTGTGTGTAAATATATCAGAAACATTGTGTTATGTATGTGTGTGCCTGTATGTGTGTGTGAGTGTGTGCGTGTATATGTGCGTGAGTGCATGCGTGCGTGTGAGTATGTATATGTGTGTGTATGCAAGGACTTGCAAAGACAATTTTACAAGGCACTGTCCAAGGAGGAAGAAGAAGAGGCAGACCAAGGAAGAGCTGGGAGGATAACATCAGCGAATGGACAGGCCTAGAACTCAACAAAACCCTGAGAAAGGCAGAACAGAGAGAGGAATGGAGGGAACTGGTTGCTGAGTCTTTGAGGGTGCCCCCACGGTCGTCAGACTACGGGACAGATAGATAGATAGATGCATGTGTGTATGTGTGCGCGCTTGTTTGCGTGTGAACATGCAAGTATGTGTGGGGGTCTTGCGTGCGTGTGTGTGTGTGTTTGTGTGTATGTGTATATGTGTGTGCCAATAAATCACCTAAGCAACAAACAGATTATACAGAACTTGGGGCCTTGTGTGCGTGTGTGTTTGTGTGTGTGCGAGTGCTTGTGTGTGTGTGTGTGTGTGTGCGTGCGCGTGTGTGTGTACGTGTGTGCGTGTGTGTGTGTGTGTGTGTGTGTGTGTGTGTGTGTGGTGTGTGTGTGTGCGCGTGTGTGTGTACGTGTGTACGTGTGTGTTGTGTGTGTGTGTGTGTGTGTGTGTGTGTGTGTGGTGTGTGTGTGTGGTACGTGTGTGTGCGTGTGTGCTGTGTGTGCGTGTGTGTTGTGTGTGTGTGTGTGTGTGTGTGTGTGTGTGTGTGTGTGTGTGGTGTGTGTGTGTGTGTGTGTGTGTGTGTGTGTGTGTGTGTGTTTTAACAAACTTTCTTCCACAAAGAAAACGTAACATAGCAAACAGCAATTACAGGAAAAGATAAAAAAACTCAAACTGCATCCTGCAGTAATCTAAATAACATAATATGATGTTTGACTAAACTAAAACAGATGCACATTACGAGCTGTGGTGGTCGAGTGGTTAGAATAGAGGAGTGTAGACTGGAAAAGTTTAGGGTTCGAATCCTTCCTATGTCGTATTACCAGTGTGAGACTTTGGAGGTAGTGTTGGCCTGCTTTTAACCTGACTAGAGTTTGCCATGGTATCAGATATAAAAAAAATTAAAAAATAATAGTTTGATCACATATTAAGAGTACCTCCTCATCTTCACCTATCCCGTAGTCCCGTGGACCGTGGGGGGCACCAATGAAGATTGTGCAACCAGCTTCCTCCACTCTCAGCAGTCCTCTGCTTTCCGTAGCAATTCGTTCCACTCAAAGGCCAGTCCTTCACTCTCTGATGATGTCTTCCCATCGTTTTTTTCTCTGTCTGCCTCTTTCGTCTCCCTTTCTTGCACTGTTCCCTGTAGGACAAGTCTTGGCCAGTCCAGATGTAAATTAGCAGTTTTGTTAAGAAATATTTATTACCAAGACGGGATGTTTGTGTAATAAACAGGACTTGTTTGGTGTTGGCTACACTGTAAAAGGAACACAAGTGTGTGACGGTGGGAATGGGTGAAAAATAAAATTTACAAAACCGCGTGCATACGGGGGACTGGATGTAAAGAAAAGGTACACGAGTGCTTTGTTCATTATCTTCGAAATAAAAGAATTTAGAGGTATAAATAAATGAAATGAAAATAACTTTGTTACGCTGTCTCAAAGTTAGCCAGGTCTCTTTAAAAATCGTTGGCCATTAACAAGAAAGAAACAAACAAACAAACAAAGAAAAAAGGAAGTAAGAAAGAAACAAGAAAGAAACAAAGAAAGAAAGAAAGAAGGAAGGAAGGAAGAAACACAGAAAGGAAGGAAGCAAGAAAGACAGACAGACAGACAGGCAGACAGACAGAAAGAGAGACAGACAAACAGACAGAAAAGAAAGAAAGAAACAAACAAACAAACAAACAAACAAAGGAAGGAAGGAAGGAAGGAAGAAAGGAAGAAAGACAGACAGAAACAAAGAAAGAAAGATCAAATAATATAAAGAGAAAACTGCCTCGTGTTGTCCCTTATCTGACCCCTTACTGCTTCAACTACATCACCCAAAAAATCTATACATATCTATATATATATATATATATATATATATATATAAGTGAGAAAATATTGTGTTGGGAAAAACAAGAGCAGGTAATCAGTTACAACTTCGTTTTCATCATAAAAATGATTTCTGTCAAAGATTCCAAAACAAAATTTCCACTGCAAGATAAAACTTTGATGGCAGCATTTGGGGAATAATTGAGTAAGAACCATGCCTTTGGCCTGGCCTGACCTGACTCGAGTTTCGGCTCCTGGTTGGGCACTCTTCAGAGGTCTCGGCAGTGTTTGAATCCTCCCTCACTCATCCTCTGTTGTACCTAAGAACAAGACACCCTCCATAATTTAGAAGTGTCTGTTGCAGCCCTAAGAATAAAATTATAGATATTCTTGTGGCCTACCACCGCTACCAGCAAAAGATGAAAATAATGATAATAATAATAATAATAATAATAATAATAATAATAATAATAATGATAATAATATTTGGAATTTATATAGCGCTGAATCTTGTTAAACCAAACAAATCGAAGCGCTTGCACTCATATCATTTACACGCATGCAACTCTCCTTAAACATAATGAACAACAGATTTCAAATCCATGCGCGCGCGCGCACGTACGCACACACACACACACATACTCACACACACACACACACACACACACACACACACACACACACACACACACACAAACACACTTAGAAGTTAAAGGATGCTGTTGAAAATTAGGAACAGATATGAGGGGAAAGTCTCAGGTAGGAAATAAGTGTGTTTTGAGGCTGGATTTAAAGGTATCAAATGAAGGCTTTTGTCGAAGTGAAAGAGGGAGGTCATTCCAGGTGGATGGACCAGAAACAGAGAAAGAGCGACGGCCAACAGTGGTTTGTTTGAATTTGGGTGTTCGAAAGCACCAAGTATCTGCGGCTGAACGAAGGGAACGGGATGGAGTATACAGGTGAAGACAGTTACAGAGATAAGAGGGTGCAGATTTGTGGAAACATTTGAAACAGAGGGTATTGATCTTATACTCCAGTCTTTGTGAGACAGGCAGGCAGTGAAGAGATCGAGAGAAAATAAAAAGAGTGAAATAGAAATAGAGAGAGAGAGAGAAGATAGATAGATAGATAGATAGACAGACAGACAGACAGACAGACAGACACACACACACACACACACACACAAACAGACAGACAGACAATAGACACACAGACAGACAGACAGACAGACGGACAGATAGATAGATAGATAGATAGATAGATAGATAGATAGATAGATAGATAGATAGATAGATAGATAGATAGATAGATAGATAGATAGATAGATAGATAGATAGATAGATAGATAGATAGATAGATAGATAGATAGATAGATATTGCTATAGACTTTCTTTTTGTTCCAGACGAGATAGCTTGGTGGTTAGAGTGATGTATTCGTGATCTGTTAACCCGGGTTCGATTCTCGTTCAAGAGGACTTTTCCTCTGGAGTTAACATCAGCGGCGACTCCACTCTCCCCAAAAGCCCTTCGGATGAGACTTTAAACCGAGGCCCTCGTGTGCGAACGCACACAGAACATCTTGCGAACACGTTAAAACCCGTTCCGCTTTTCGAAAGAGTAGGCCATCGTGTGCCAATGGGAACGGATGACAAAATTGACAAAACTGCATGCACACGGGGACTGGATGAAAACAAGCACATGAGTTCTTATTCCATTAACCTCGAAAAAATGAAATAAAAAATAAATAAATAAAATAGAATGTAAAGGGTTTTGTGCTGCACCTATCTTATAAAGGGGAAGGAAGGTGCTGGGTACCATTTTTTGGTAGGGATGCCTGAAGTTCAGTCTTCCAGTATAATTTTTTTTTTTTTAAGGATTCCGACTTTCTGCAATTTCTGTTCCTATACCGCTGGCTCTGTGTCTCTGTCTGTCTGTCTGTCTGTCTGTCTGTCTGTCTGTCTGTCTCCCCTCTCTCTCTCTCTCTCTCTCTCTCTCTCTCTCTCTCTCTTCTCTCTTTCTCTCTCGCTGCTTGCCTGTCTGCCTGCCTGTCTCTCTGTCTGTTTCTCTGTCTGGCTCTTGCTCTCTATCTATCTATCTATCTATCTATCTATCTATCTTGTATCTGTCTATATATATTTCTCACTCTCTGTCTCTTTTTTTCGCTCCCTCTGTTTGCCTGTCTCTCTGTGTCTGTATGTCTCTCTCTCTCTCTCTTTCTCGCTCTCTAGCTGTCTGTCTGTCTGTCTCTCGCTCTCTATCTATCTATCTATCTATCTATCTATTTTGTATCTGTCTATATATATATATTTCTCACTCTCTGTCTCTTTCTGTCTGGCTCTCCTCTCTCTCTCTCTCTCTCTCTCTCTCTCTCTCTCTCTCTCTCTCTCTCTCTCTCTCTCTCTCTCTCTCTCTCTCCTCTCTCGCTCTCGCTCTCGCTCTCTCACACACACACGAATACACACACACACACACACACACACACAAACACACACACACACACACACACACACACACACACACACACACACGAACACACACACACACACACACACACACACACACACACACACACACCGAGGGCTGGATGTAAAACAAAAGTCTTGTGCTTATTCTATTACCCTCAGAAAATCCAATTTCGGTATCGTTATCTCTCTCTCTCTCTCTCTCTCTTCCTCTCTCTCTCTCTCTCTCTCTTCTCTCTCTCTCTCTCTCTCTCTCTCTCTCTTCTCTCTCTCTCTCTCTCTCTCTCTCTCTCTCTCACACACACACACACACACACACACACACACACACACACACACACACACACACACACACACACGGCGGACGGGATAGCCTAGTGGTCAGAACATTGCGCTCGCAATCTGACGACCCGGGTTCGATTCCCATTCAAAAGGATATTTTCCTCTGGAGTTAACATCAGTGCAGACTCCACTCTTCCCAACAGTCCTTCGGATGAGACTATAAACCGAGGCCCCGTGTGCGAACGCACGCAGAACATCTTGCGCACACGTTAAATTCTGTTCCACTTTTCGGAAGAGTAGGCCATTGTGTGCCGGTGGGAACAGATGACAAAAATTTACAAAACCGCATACACACGGGGACTATATGTAAAAAAGCACATAAGTGCTTATTCCATTATCCTCGATATAAAGAATTAAATCAAATTAAGTTAAATCTCTCTCTCTGTCCTTTTTGTAAAGCAAAATTAGAAAATGAAGCCCACTTTTTGTTTGAATGCTCAATGTACTCCGATTTAAGGTGATAAGTTTTTAACTGAATGTATTAATGTACCAATATCAGAGCTACTCAAAACATCAAAATGAAGAACACAGTCATTATCTACCCAGATACATATTCCATTCCATGAGTAGAAGGAAGAAATTGTTGTGTCATAATGTGACTTAATTGATACGTGTGTCAAATAAGATATGTCTCTACAAATATTGTTTCTATCAACCTGAATTGAAATATTACGTTTTGATTTATACAAATTTTGATGTATGCTGTTAGCAATATTCACACAGTCTAATAACAGTGTTTATCCAGTCCAAGATTTGATCACTGTGGTCATGATTCACTTGAATCGGTTGTTGGTTTGTTTGTTTGGTTGGTTTTGCTTGTTTGTTTGTTTGTTTTTCTTCCATATACTATGGTACTTTACATACCAGTAAGTTGATTCTCCTTCTCCCAAACTCCATGTATTGTGGCCTAAGGCCAATGTACATATTAAACACGTTCAGAGTTCAGTTTTCTCTCTATCTATGTATGTATTTATCTATCCATCCATCCATCTATCTATCTATCTAACTATCTCTCTCTCTCTCTCTCTCTCTCTCTCTCTCTATATATATATATATATATTATATATAATATATATATCCATCTCTCTCTCTTTCTCTCTCTCTCTTTATCTATCTATCGATCTATCTATCTCTATCGCTCTATCTCTCTACCTCCCTCCCTCCCTCCTTCTCTCTCTCTATCTATGTATCTATCTATCTATAGATTGGTCTATCTATCTATCAAGATATTTCAAGATTCAAGATTTATTTCAAGAAAACCCCAAGGGGCACATGAAATCCAACAAAGCCACAACTTGCGGACGTGGGCGTGTGTATATGTATGTCTATCTATCTATCTGTCTGTCTGTCTATCTGTCTGTCTATCTATCTATCTATCTGTCTATTTATCTATTTGTCTGTCTATCTGTTTATCTATCTATCCATCTATTCATCTATCTCTCTATACCTCTATCTCTCTCTATCTCTCTCTATCTCTCTCTTTCTATCTCTCTCTCTCTCTTCTATATCTATATGTCTATCTACCTATCTATCTGTCTGTTTATCTATCTATCTATTTATCTATTCTCTTCATATATATAAAACTGACTATCTGATTTATTTTTTAAGAAAACAGTATATCATATAACAGATTTTCTTAATAATATCATTTCTTAAGATTGTGTGCCGGGTGGGAACAGATGACAAAATCGACAACACCGCATACACACGGGGAGTGGATGTTAGGAAAATAGCACATAAGTGCTTATTCCATTATCCTCGATATCAAAGAATAAAATAAAATAAATATTTTTAAAAATGAAGATCAACAAAACCAGGCTATGCTGAGGACACCAGTCATTTCCACCTGAATTCATCATCCTCACGTTACAACAAAAGAAAGCGTTAAGAAGAGGGATAATGAACACACTTCTATGTGCCAAAAAAAAAAAAGAAACCAACAACAAAAAACATGAGAAAAATGGCATATGCGAAAATGACATTGCAGAATGGCCATTCTCTCTTCACCTCAGTGATTAGGATAGCATTGCCTGAGCGTCAGAACAAAACAAATACAGGAACAAAATGTCAAAAGGAAATAATCTCAGAAATGCTAATGGGGGGAAAATTAATACAGTATTCTTGTCCCAATATTTAATCACTAGACAATTATGGTCCGAGACATTATTTTTTTTAGGAAAGAGGTGATTGTCTTTTGGATGGATGTGTTCGCCTCTTACGAACTTTTTTTTTTTTTGGTAAAGAAAGCCAAGAACTAGTAACTGACTAGTTGCCGTGGCGCAGAGATTAGCCCCTTGGATTTCGGACTGGAAGGTCGCGGGTTCGATTCCCATAAGAGTCATAGGGTTTTTTCGGAGTCCGGCCGGCTCCTACCCAGAGTGAGTGTGCTGTGGGCTCAGTGGGAAGACTGGGACCACACAGTCGAGCTTCATCCACTTCACGGATGCGAGTTTGAGAGTGTTGCTCAAATTACCTGACCAACACTGCAGGTGTCTGTATCTCTAGGGCCCGGTTGACGCCGGGATATATTATGATAGTAAGCGTAGAGTACAACCCTGTCAAGTAGTCTCAAAGCATATGCACTTCCACAGCAGCATCATTACGTCATCCTCATTGTCATTGATCATCATGCAATGGGAAAAAAATTGCCTCTGATTTGGTGGTCCCAGTTGCTCTGGTCTCATGGTGACCTCAGACTCGGTTTGCCCATACACTTCTGTGCCTATGGTGAGTTTGTGTCAAAGCCTTTGGGGTTAGAGGTTCGCGGGGGACGGTCGTTGGAGGGACGTTGTGGTGGCTGCCACGTCGGGTGCACAACTCACTCAGTCTGGCTCCGCGACTGATCCAATACTGTCGTTAGTAGGGGGCTTATAGGTGATGTCCTGCGTATGTTAGCTCAGACCAGGCACCACTGAACACCACCAAAGCGACCCAGCAGCAGTGCAGGGCCCCTCTGGCTGGTGGCCCCACGGCGGCCTGATAGTGATGGGCTCCCTGTGGACTTCCGACCCTGGGGTGAGACATAAATCTGGGTATGGCTGTGGCGGGGAGATTGAAATGAGCGGCATGGGAACAGCAGGACGGGGGACGTCACAGAAGATGGGGCGGCAAAACAAAATAAAAGGAACTAGCAGCTGAACCAATATTTTACAACGAAAAATTTAAAGTGGGGAAATAGATCATTCTATTGCAAGAAATGAATGTCAAGTAACGTGTTCTTAGTTCAACATTTTATTGAACGAAAATGGTGATTTTGTTTTAAGTCACAGAAACGCTGTCTCAAAAACTAGGACTTACCGTATATTAAATATATATATGAGTTGTATAAGGTCGATAAAAAGCTACGCTAGAAAAAGTAATATAACAAAAGATACTAGCATAAGGGACGGGGTAGCTCAGCGGTCGGAGCACTCGCTTTTCCCCAGCCAAGTTAAGCAGCGTCGAGCGTGGTTACCAGTTGGATGGGTGACCGTTTGCGCACCTTGGCTTCAAGTACAGTCCCCCCAGTTCACCCAGCTGTAAATGGGTACCTGCCTCTTTAGGGTCAGGGAAGGTAAAGCAGCGAGGGAGAGGAGATGGGCGCTGCCTTCAATATGCTGGCCCTAGAGAAGCTGAGGTCTCTGACGCCTCACTCCACTTCGACCACATAGGACACCTTTACCCTTTTTTGCCAACATAAGTAAAGAGAGAACTAAAACACTACACAAAATATCATCTGTAAATAAGGGATGAAAGTCTGTCAAATTCATAATAGAACAAGTAGAAGTTTCTGACATCAAAACGTTCGTAAAATAGGACAATTTCTCTAATAATCAAATCGTATGGGGAGATGTTTTGAGGGGAAAAAATCAACAGAATTGGTGAAATAAAGCTCAAATGGTTCCAGATCAAAACCTGTCATAGCATCCTGGTAACAAACGGCATTTTGTTTTAAAAATGTAAGTTGTTAACAGTGACATGTGCAACTTTTTGCAACACTGAAAAAAGATACAATATACCACTATTTTTGGGACAAAGCAAAAAAACTGTAATTTTATGCTATGACAAAGGTTATGTACTTTTTAAAGTTTTGTTTGGACTCACAGTTATGTATATCACAGGCCTCTCTCTGTCTCTGTCTATGTCTCTCTTTCTCTGTACCTCTGTCTCTTTGTCTCTGTCTCTGTCTCTGTCTCTCTCTTTCTCTCTCTCTCTCTCTCTCTCTCTCTCTCTCTTCTCTCTCTCTCTCTCTCTCTCTTTGTCTCTTTCTCTCTCCAGTCAGCTTTTTAAAGTCATATGCTTACAATAATTACATATATTACATTTAGGATGATTTTATTGTTTTCCTTTTTTATGGAACAAAATTTTGTTGTTTGGTTGAAAGGGGTTTTTGTTGTGGTTTTTTTATGTGTTCTTTTGCCCAGAGGGCTGGTTGTAAATTAAAAGAAAAGCATGTCTGTTTATGCCATAAACCTCTTTAAATAAAATTCGTTCAATTCATTCAATCTTATTCTCTCTTGCCCCCATTTTAAATATTTACGACAAGACTTTAATCCTCAGCATCTTTTTCATTTCCTCCAGTTCTAATTCATGTAGGCTGATGAAATGTTAAATCTCGAAAAGTTCTCCTGTCTCTCTCAAAATTCATGAGATTTGCAGGTATTTCTTGAAATTTCATTTGAGATGTCTTTCACAAGTATCGATTACGTCGTTTAAAGAAATTGGTTTGGGTTTTTTTGTAATGCCTTCAGTTTTTAATGCTGTTTGTTTATCATTGTGCGATGAAGTCTTGCTTTTCAATTGCTTTTAGTGTTGATGATAATTTGGGTTTGAACTGCTGTCAGGTTTATTGTCCTGTTAAATTCGTTTGTAATTCTCCACAAAAGGGGTGAAAGGAATTAAATCTCTCTCTCTCTCTCTCTCTCTCTCTCTCTCTCTCTCTCTCTCTCTCTCTCTCTCTCTCTCTCTCTCTCTTTCCATTAAAGAAGTTCCATTTTGATCACCAGGTATCACCATGATAGCTTGTAGAACAGAGAGAGAGAGAGAGAGTGAGAGAGAGAGAGAGAGAGAGAGAGAGAGAGAGAGAGAGAGAGAGAGAGAGAGAGAGAGAGAGAGAGAGAGAGAGAACTCGAACTCGAACTCGAACTCGAACGGTTTATTCACAAAAAGGCCATTGGCCCATACATGAAGGGGGTTGCCGAACTGCTTAGTATTTTGGTTTAAACACATACGCACACACACACACACACACACACACACACACACACACACACACACACACACACACACACACACAGACCAACATGTTACTGTATAACACAAAGTCAGCTACAAAAATATCACTTAGGATAACATTATCTCTCTTATTCTGAAGGCTTTACACAAATATAAAGTGAGGCTGCGCACAACCTCAGGATGACTTGATGCCAGGAGTAAACAGAGTCTAAATAAATTAGGCTGTCTACTATATTTAACAGGAATGTAGTTCTGCCTAACATCCTCAAATACGGGACAGCACAAGACAAAGTGTACTTCATCCTCCGGAGCTTGCTTACATAATGGGCATAGCAGCCTGAGGTCGTCAATATCATGTTCTCTGTATCTGAATTTATGAACATTTATATCTGATACACCAAGTCTAAACTTAGACATTATTCTTTTCAAATGTATATCCATATCAAGTTTTAGATAAGGTTTGACATCATGCGAACTTATAAATTGTCTGTACATTTGAAATCTTTCACTGTTTTGTATATGATTACTCCATTGCTGCCATCGGCAGTCAATCAATCTCTGCCTGAAAGCGTTAATAAACTCTCTACAATTTCCGACTCCTTGATTGAGCCAAACAAATCCAAACCCGAGTTCACAAAAACAGGTACGTATTTGTGTTGCCCAGTTGTTTTTCCCTTTGACATCTAGATCATAAAGCATCTTGTAGGCTTTAAAAGGTAGCCTGCTCTCATTCATATGCAGAATCTTAATCCAATATCTAATGCATCTTACAGCAGCATTAACAGAGAGAGGGTATCTATTAGTTTCACTATAAACAAGATCATTAGGTGTACGTCTATCTAAGCCTAAAAACTGCTTTAAAGCAAAGAGGTGTACTGATTCACAATGTGTTACAGCTGCATCCAAGCCCCATATTTCTGCACCATATAACACAGTGGGTTGTATTTGTGCATCAAATATCTTAATGAACAAATCAAAAGAGTTATTATTCAATATTCGTAGTTTTTTCAACACAAATAACAGGCTTCGTTTACCTCGACTTGCCAGATCTTTACATGCAGTTGTGAAACTAAGCTTAGTAGAAAAACAGATTCCTAAATATTTATATACATTAATCACAGGCATGATATTTCCATTGTACAACCATTTTTCATGAGCAGCTAAATATCCACCTTTTCTGAATACAACGATATTACTCTTACTCAGATTAACCTTAAGATCCAGTGCTGTTGAAGCACTGTTTAAGCTGTTTAACTGCTTTTGTAAACCTACGACTGTTTCAGATAGCAGGATAACATCATCAGCAAGCAGAAGAATAAACAACTCTGAGAAATCTTGGGGGAAAGTGGCACCATGTTTACCATTATTGATGATGTCTCTGGCTAACTCATTGATAAAAACAGAAAACAATAAGGGGCTACATACATCACCCTGTTTAACACCAGTGGTACAGTATATTATGTCAGTCACTTTAGTTCCACATCTTATTCTGCTTCTGACGAGAGAGAGAGAGAGAGAGAGAGGAGAGAGAGAGAGAGAGAGAGAGAGAGAGAGAGCACTGAACACTGAACAGTTTTATTGTACTTCGGCCTTGGGCCACTATACAAAACATGTTTGGGTCGGGTGGGGGGAGAGGGGGGGGGGAGACATCAAAGCAGAAAACGTTTTTATCCATGTCACATTTTCCAAGTCTCTCTCTTCTCTCTCTCTCTTCCTCTCTCTCTCTCTCTCTCTCTCTCTCTCTCTCTCTCTCTCTCTCTCCCTCTCTCTTCTCCTCTCTCTCTCCTCTCTCTCTCCTCTCTCTGTCTTTCTGTCCTTTCTGTCTATCTGTCTGTCTCTGTCTGTATGTCTGTCTGCTCTGTCTGTCTGTCTCTCCTCTCTCTCTCTCTCCTCTCTTCTCTCTTCTCTCTCTCCTTCTCTATCTATCTATCTATCTATCTGTCTGTCTGTCTATCTGTCTGTCTTCTCTGTCTCTCTGTCTCTCTTTCTCTATGTTTGTCTGTCTGTCTGCATATCTGTCTGTCTCTGTCTCTCTGTCTCTCTCTCTCTTTCTCTGTCTGTCTGTCTGTTTGTCTGTATCTCTCTCTCTCTTCTCTCTCTCTCTCTCCTCTCTCTCTCTCTCTCTCTCTCTCTCTCTCTCTTGTTTTGTTTTGTTTTGTTTGTTTCGGTAGTCCCCCACTCAGAGCAAGGGCCGTATGAAAAAAAGTATGTGATTGCTTATCTGTGTCCATGATAAAGATCATTACTTTATTAACTCTCTCTCTCTCACACACACACACACACACACACACACACACACACACACACACACATACACACACACACATACACATACACACCCTATCACACAAATACACAACCACACACACACACACACATACACACACAAACGCACACACACACACAAACACACACACACCCTATCACACAAATACACAATCACACACACATATACACACACAAACGCGCACGCACACACACACACACACAACACACACACATACACACACATACACACACAAACACACACACAAACACGCGCGTGCTCGCGCGCGCACACACGCACACACATACACGCGCGCGCGCAGGCATTTTAAGTGAACAGACGTAAAATTTTGTCTAATATCACTAAGAGTGAACAGACGTTAAATTGAAGACAACAACAACAACAACGTAAAATCGAAGCAACAACAACAACACGCGCGCACAGAGAGAAAAAGGATTCCAGTGTGAAGAAAAGAGACTTGGTTGTGTAGATGTATATGAAGAAATGATAAAATTTGAGTCTTTCGTTAAAAGACACAAAACTGATTCTTATTGTATAAAACAAATTGTCTCTCTAGCTTGTCGATGGAAACTGAACTGTTTTAAGACAAAATTTGTTGGGCAATGTCTCTTGTATATGTGTGGATATGATGTAACTGTGGATCATATCTTGATATGAAGCATGCTAAAAAGCTGCATACCTGTTCTTACCTCGTCATCGTCATCGGCGATATTCAGTGATCTTCTACTGAGATATAGTTTTTTTTTCAAATCGTTATTGCAGAGTCCAATTGGTTCATTATTATGATTATTATAGACTCTAAAGACACTATCTTCCCGTGGACTTAATTTTCTCTTGTTGGTTATAGTTGTTGTTTTTTTTAAATATCGTTTTATTGTTTACTGGTTAGATTCTGTTAGAAATTGTGATTTTACTGTTCTGTACTTAAGAGTTACTTTAGATTTGCATTTTCTTACTTGTTTATTGTAGATTTAGTAATTTACCCCCCCTAACCAACTCCCAGATCCCCCCTTCCCCTCACCCCTAGCCTTTTTGTGTCTAATATCACATTTAGTGAAGAGACGTAAAACGAAATCGAAACACACACCACACACACACACACACACACACACATACTACACACACACACACACACACACACCACACACACACAGGTACTACTCTGTGTGTGCGTGCGTGCGGTGTGCGTGTGTGTGTGTGTGTGTGCGTACGTTGCGTGCGGTGTGTGTGCGTGCGCGCGGTGTGTGCGTGCGCGCGGTGTGTGTGCGTGTGCGTGTGTGCGTGCGCGCGCGCGCGCGCGCGTATGCCCTCCAACCAGCCAGTCACCTGTACTTTTCATCTGTTAAGGCAGCCAAGCGTTAGGAGCCATGAAGAGACAGAGGCCGATCCCCTGTGATAGCTGGTGATGTTGAAATCCCACTGAAGCGATAGATAGATAGATAGATAGATAGATAGATAGATAGATAGATAGATAGATAGATAGATAGATAGATAGATAGATAGATAGATAGATAGATAGATAGATAGATAGATAGATAGATAGATAGATAGATAGATAGATAGATACCCTCTGTCTGGATCTCTGTCTGCAGGGAAATGGAATAACCATTAACAAAACCCACTATCACTATGGAATTCTGTTCGTCGTCCAAAAAAATGGTTTATCTATCCGGGCCCCTATCTTGAACTATGTCACCAACAGCCACAAGTCACGTAGAAGATGCAATCCAATCCAATCCGATCTTGTTAATAACCCTGCCGACCACAGGGGTCATATTTGGGGGTTGTCATCTCGTAAAACTTCAAATCAGGAGCCGAAACTCGAGTCAGGTCAGGCCAAAAGGCGAGGTTCTTACTCATAAATGCCTAAAATTCGGTCATTGAAAGATTTTATTTTCTAGAGGATTTTTCATAAATTGTATTATTTTTAAATGAATCTCTGATAAATCATTTTCGAAAGGATTGAGAAGTTGTAAGTGGGTACCTGTGCTTGTTTGCCTCCACTACTATTTCTACGTTAAAACTTGGAATCACAGATTAAAACTGTGCAACTATATACAGGTTAACACAGGGTCTAAAATCAACTCTCCTGTCGTTCCTTGTATCAACGCCCTGGTCAACCATAAGGGTCAACTCAGGACGGGCACTGTGTTAATGTGGGAGAGGCCACATCAACCACATATAAACTTAGATAAAAACCAAAACCAGATTCCTTAAAACAATCTTGTTCTTGATGACTACTATGACATCTTCACTTATATCTGTCAGGAAAATCCCGATTCCCTCTCAAAGTTAAAAATATTCTCTGGTGGAATATCACGAAAAAGGATCTGTAGGGAGTCTGCAGTAAGACGCTTGTGGCTAATATCTTGAACATCTCGACACTCCAGAAGCAGATGCTTGATGGTTACTCACACATATCATAAGTCACACACCATGGGGTATAAATTAATATTGCAAGGAAGCCATTACATAAGCTTATAGAAATCTGTGCAGTAACTACTGATGATATTATTTTCTCACCCAAAAAGAAAAGGTAATATATATTCACACCATGTTCTTTGTGACAAACAAGATGTTAGTTAGGCTTGATGGGGCCTTTGGGGTCGGCTGAAGCTGTCAATATGAATATGGCTGGACTGGATTGGTTCTTTGTGATATTGAACATTTTAGAAATACTGAACGTTTTAGAAATAACCTAAAGCTTAGCAATGAGTATTGTAGTGTGCATAGTGACAGATTCAAATGCTGAAGATTGGGATCTACTTTTAAACTAGGCTATCTAGTGTACAGCAGTTATAAGAACGAAATTGTTTCAGAATAGTGAAGGTTCGGTTCTTCTTCTTTGTCTTCGTCGAACGCTCAGACAGCAACTACTGTTGTCTGTCATAAGGGCTGATATATGTCGTGCTGCCGTTAAGCGCCTGACAAGTCAGGCCCAGCGCATCTGACTTCGGTGTGGGAGAGAATTCTTATCTTTGAAGTCTTTATGGATAGAACAGGGGGCAGGAGAATGGACCAAGAAGGCAGAAAATAGACAAGAAGGAGGTGACAGGAAGAAAAGGATCGAGACAGAAACAAAGAGAGGGATAGAAAAGAGGGAACTGCTAGCACAGGATTTCTAGAAGGTGGAGATACTGTTTATACTGAGAGGCCCCTGGCATTCCCACGGGGGAGACAGTGTGAATGAGTGGTAGCGAGAATGATGTAATAAACTGGATATATATTTTTTTCTAATTGATAACTTGCCCAAAGAATACTTTAAGTTCAATACAGAATGCTTTTGTTTTGTGTGATTTGAGGTTTGGTATGGGTTTTTTTTTTATTCTTTTATATCGAGAATAATGGAATAAGCACTTTTGTGCCTTTTTTACGTCCAGTCCCCTTGTGTATGCAGTTTTGTAAATTCTGTCATCTGTTCCCACCGGCACACATTTGAGCCTACTCTTACGAAAAGCGGAACAGGATTTAACGTATACGCAAGATGTTCTGCGTGCGTTCGCACAACACGGGGCCCCGGTTGATAGTCTCATCCGAAGGACTTTTGAGGAGAGTGGAGTCTGCACTGATGTTAACTCCTGGGGAAAATATCCACCTTGAACGGGAATCGAACCCGGGTCGTCAGATTGTGCGCGCAATGTTCTAACCACTAGGCTATCCCGTCCCCGTATGGTATGGTATGGTATGGTATGGTATGGTATGGTATGGTATGGTATGGTATGGTATGGCATGGTATGGTATGGTATGGTATGGTATGGTATGGTATGGTTAGCAGGTTATTGTAGCAGTTGCTGCTGTTGTTATTGATATATACTTGCGCTTGTTATTGTTGTCGTTGCTACTACTTCTCTCACTTTGCGGATTTTTTTTTATGTTGTTATACTGTTGCAGTTGCTACTGTTGTTTTACACTTGTGCTTGTTGTTATTGCTGCCGTTACTGCTACTTCTGTTGCTATATGGATTTCGTTGATATTTGATGTTATATTGTTACTATTGCTGTTATCATCATCATCGTTGCTGTTGCTGCTGTTGTTGAAATCCCGAAGCCAATGTACCTACCTACCTATTTATTTATTCTTCTATATCGAGGATAACGGAATAAGCACGCGTGCCCTTATTTACATCCAGTCCCCGTGTGTATACGGTTTGGTAAATCTTGTTACCTGTTCCCACCGGCACACAATTGCCTCCTCTTTCGAAAAGGGGAACAGGATTTAACGTGTACGCAAGATGATCTAAAACTAATTATTACTTTTCGGTCGCTCAGAATTCGGTTGCGGTGTTCCTGCTAATGTTGTTGTCGGCCTTCTAGACAGCTTAGTGGCACACGCTTGTCCGCTTTTGGTCACATCTGCCCTTCTGTGTCGCGCGGGACCGCCGATTAATTGCACTGCTATCTAATTACAGATCTGCCAGGCTTCTGGTTTCGGTTCTGAGGTACAGACAGAGTGGGCGGATTGACTTTTAAAAAAAAATGGCTCTGCCACTAAATGATTACTGTTGTCCTTAGGGACTTTTTTTTTGCTGCCTCATCTTCAGTGACGTCCCCCGTCCTGCTGTTCCCACACCGCTCATTCCAATCTCCCCACCACAGCCACACCCAGATTCGTTATGTCTCATCCTCAGGGCCGGAAGTCCGCAGGGAGCCCATCAGTATCAGGCCGCCGTGGGGCCACCAGCCAGAGGGGCCCTACACTGCTGCTGGGTCACTTTGGTGGTGTTCGGTGGTGCCTGTTCTGAGCTAACATACGCAGGACACCACCTACTAAGCCCCCTACTAACGACAGTATTAGCTCAGTCGCGGAGCCAGACAGTGAGTTGCCCACCCGAGGTGGCAACCACCACAACGTCCCTCCAACGACCGCCCCCCCCCCCCCCCGATCCCCCGACCCCAAAGACTCTGACACAAGCTCACCACAGGCACAGAAGTGTATGGGCAAACTGATTCTGAGGTCACCATGATACCAGAGCAACTGGAACCACCGAATCAGAGGCAGTTTTTTTTTATTGCATGATGATCAATGACAATGAGGATGACATCATTATGCTGCTGTGGAAGTGCATATGCTTTGAGACTACTTGACAGGGTTGTACTCTACGCTTACTATCATAATATATCCCGGCGTCAATTGGGCCCGAGAGATACAGACACTTGCAGTGTTGGTCAGGTAATTTGAGCAACACTCTCAAACTCGCATCCGTTAAGTGGATGAAGCTCGACTGTGTGGTCCCAGTCTTCCCACTGAGCCCACAGCAACACTCACTCTAGGTAGGAGCCGGCCAGAGTCCGAAATATCCCTATGACTTTTATGGGAATCGAACCCGCGACCTTCCAGTCCGTAACCCAAGGCGCTAACCACTGCGCCATGGCGGCTGGTTGTCCTTAGGGACTTAGCAGGTGTGGTCATCTGCGTGTGTTGAATCAGAACCACCAAATAAAACGAAAATAAAAACCCGAAGTGACCCAGCTGTGATGCTGGGTCTGTTTTTATCAGTAACCTCCCGGGGGTGGCTAAAAAAGGGAGGGGGAAAAATGAGGAATTTATGTATCCCTTGCTTTAGAGATGCAACGAAATGAGTCTTGGTGTGGTCGAATTTGGGGAAGATGGGAGTAAGGGAGAGATAGAGAGACAGACAGACAGACAAACAGAGGCAGGGGCAGAGAGACAGAGACAGATACAGAAAGAGAGAAAGAGACACATAGAGAGAGAGAGAGAGACCGAGCGAGATACAGAGACGCAGAGACAGAGAGAGGCAGACACAAAGAGGGAGACATACACACACAGAGACAGACAGACAGACAGAGATGTGAAGAAGAAGAAGAAGAAGAAGAAGAAGAAGAAGAAGAAGAAGAAGAAGAAGAAGAAGAAGAAGAAGAAGAAGAAGAAGAAGAAGAAGAAGAAGAAGAAGAACAACAACAACAACAACAACAACAACAACAAGAACAACAACAACGACAACAACGACAACAACAACAACAAGGGGAAAAAACAAGAAGAACAAAAACAAGAAGAACAAGAAGAAGAAGAACAAGAACAAGAAGATTTATTTATTTACTTATTCATTTATATCGAGGATAATGGAATAAGCACTCATGTGCCCGTCCCCGTGTGTATGCAATTTTGTAAATTTTGTCATCTGTTTCCACCGGCACACAATGGCCTACTCTTCCGAAAAGCGGAACAGGATTTAACGTGTGCGCAAGATGTTCTGGGTTCGTTCGCACACGGGGCCTCGGTTTATAGTCTCATCCGAAGGACGAAGAAGAACAAGAAGAAGACAGCTTCAACAGTAGTCCTCTGTATGGGGCTGTACATCAAGACTGGGGGGATCAGTTCCCTGATTGCAGCCTTTCCAAGCCCCAGTATGATAACAGTGTTTGAGCCTTTGTTTCCTTTTGACAGGATAACTCCGTGGTCAGAGCACTCGCTTTCCCCCAGCCAATGGTTAAGCAGTATTGAGCGCGGTTAACAGTTGGATGGGTGACCGTTTGCAGCGCCTTGGCTTCAGTACAGTTCCCCCCAGTTCACCCAGCTGTAAATGGGGTACCTGCCCTCTTTAGGGTCAGGGAAGGTAAAGTAGCGAGGGAGAGGAGATGGGCGCTACCCTCAATATGCTGGCCCCTGGAGAAGCTGAGGTCTCTGATGCCTCGATCCCCTACGGCCACGTAGGTTATGGAACACCTTTACCTTTTACCTTTTATCCTTTTGAATGAAGTGGATGTCAATACTGCGTATGTTCTGCTTTCCCTTTACCCTTTGATGTTGGGTCTGTTTCTTTTAATTTTAATATATAGATATCTTGATCATTTAGTTTTCAGTCTATGCTTTAAGACAGACAGACAGACAGAAAAGGAATAAACAGCTCCACGCAAAAACTAACCTCTTTTTTCTGACTTTACAATGAAGGGAAGACAGGCAACCGAAATTGATTTTATTTTAAAAACTGAAAAAACAAACAAACAAAAAACTACACAAGCCATGAACGTTGCACAGTTACCCCACAATCAACCTGTGGGCAAGATTTTCTGCGTGCGCACACGGAGCTTCAGAGTATAGTCTCATTAGAAGGACTTTCTGGGGAAGGGAAGTCAATACTGATGTGAACTCCTGGAAGGGAAAAGAAAAAAAAAACTTTTTAACGAATGCCTCCGGTGGTGGCTCGAACTCAAGCCGTCAGATCACGAG
>CM054136.1:91706194-91708694 GCA_028751875.1 Rapana venosa | reverse complement strand
GAGAAGGGAGAGAGAAAGGAGGGGAAAGAATAGAGAGAGAAAGAAAAGGGAGGGGAAAAAAAAAAACCCGGGTTTAAAAAAGAGGAAAATCCCTTTAAAAAAAAGAGACAAAAGGAGAGGAGATGGAGAGAGAGAGAAAAGGGGAGAGTGGAGAGAGGGGAAAAGAGAGTGCCGGAGAGAGAAAAAGTGGGGAGAGAGAGGAGAGAGAGAGAAAGGGAAAAAGATAGGAAGAGAAAAAGGGAGAAGGGGAAGGAGAAGAAGTAAAGGAAGCGAAAACCGGAAGGGGACAAAAAATTTAAGGGGGAAAAAGAAAGCTTTTTTTTCCCACCCCCCCCCCAAAACCCCCCCAGAAAAAAACAAAGGAAAGGGGGGAAAGAAAAGAAAGAAGAGAGGGGAGAGGAAGAGAGAGGGGGGAAAAGGGAGAGAGAGGAGAGGGGAGGGGGAGGGAGGAGGGAGTGGGAAAAAAGGGAGAGGGAGGGAGGGGGTTTGGGGGGAGAGAGGGGGAAAAAAGAGAGGTGGGGAAAAAAAGGAGAGAGGAAAGAGAGGGGGGGAAAAAAGAGGAGAGAGGGGGAAAAGGAGAGATAGAGAGAAAAGAGAGAGAGAGAGAAAGGAGGGAAAAAAGGGGAAAAAGGGAAAGGAAAGGATGAAAGAGGAGAGGGGGGGGAGGAAGAGGAGAAAAGGGAAAAAGAAAAGAGGGGTGGGGGTAGGGTGAAAAGGGGAGGGGGAGGGGAAAAAGGGAGAGAAGGGAAAAAGGGAAGAAAAAAAGGAGAGAGCGAGGGAGAAGGAGAAAAAAGGAGAGGAGGGGGAAAAGAGGGGGGGAGGGGGAGAGGGGGAAAAGAGAGGGGGAAGAGGGGAAAGCGTTGTGAGGGGGGTGAAAAGAAGGAGAGAGAGAGAGGGAAAGAGAGAGAAAGGGGGAAGGATGAGGGGAAAAAGGGGAAGGGAGAGGAGAGAGAGGGAGAAAGGGGGGGGGAAGAGAGAAAAAGGAAGGAAGGGAAAGAGAAAATGAAGAGAGGGGTGAGTGAGGAGGTGAGAGGGAAGAAAAAGAGGAGAGGGGGGGGAGAGAAAAAAAAGGGAGAGAGAGGAGAGAAGAGGAGGAGGAGGAGAGGAGGAGAAAATGAGAAAGGGGGAGAGAAAAAGGGGGGGAGGGAGAGGAGGGAAGAAGGGGAAAAGGAGAGGAGAGGAGAAAAGAGGGGGAGAAAAAGAAAAAGGGAAAGGGGAACGGGGAGAGGAGGAGGAGAGGAGATGGAGAGAGAGAGAGAGGAGAGGAGAGAGAGAGAGAGAGAGACTCGAACTCGAATTTTTTTAATTGAGAGAGGGGGGAAAAGCGGGGTTCTAATTTCACTTTCCATAGGTTTTTTTGGCACAGGGAATTTGATGAGGGTCACGGGGTCAGAGATTGTTTCCTTTCCCCTTCGTGGGATGCAGGGGTGGGGGAGGGGGGGGGGGGTGGGGGGGGGTTTTGGGGGGGAGGGGGGTGGGGGGGAGGGGGGGGGGGGTTTGGGGGGGGGGGGGGGCCGGGGGCTCTTTCATTTTTTTCTTTTGCATCACCTTTTTTATGGGAAAAATTTGTGTACAAATTTACCATCTTTCTCTCTTTTCCCCCTCTCTCCCTCTCCCCTCTCTTTTCTCCTCTCTCTCTCTTTCTCTCTCTCCCCTCTTCTCTCTCTCTCTCTTCTTCTCTCTCTCTCTCCTTCTCCCCCTCTCTCTCATTTCCCTCCTTTTCCTCCCCTCACTCCTCTCTTTTTCTCTCTGGGGTTGTGTTTGTGGGGGGGGGTGGTGTGTGCTTATGTTATTCCTTCTTTTGTTTTTTGAGGATAATGGAATAAACACTCATGGGCTTTTCTTACATCTAGTCCCCTGTGTGTATGCAATTTTGTAAATTTTGTCATCCGCGCGCGCGCGCGCGCGTGTGTGTGTGTGTGTGTGTGTGTGTGTGCGCGCGCGCGCCTCTCTCTCTCTCTCTCTCTCTCGTTGAATGCACAAAATATACAGACTTGCTAAGGAACTATGTGATCAAATAATACTTTACATAATATACACTCGAAGAATCTCTTCAACGTATGTTAAGAGTGTTAACGTTTGCCGATTCAGACATTGGGAGTCTATCTATCTATCTATCTATCTATCTATCTATCTATCTATCTATCTATCTATCTATCTATCTATCTATCTATCTATCTATCTATCTATCTATCTATCTATCTATCTACCTATCTATCTATCTATCTATCTATCTATCTGTCTGTCTGTCTGTCTGTCTGTCTGTCTGTCTATCTACCTACCTATCTATCTATCTATCTATCTATCTATCTATCTGTCTGTCTGTCTGTCTGTCTGTCTATCTGTCTGTCTGTCTCTTGTCTATCTATCTATCTATCTACTATCTATCTATCTACCTACCTATCTATCTACCTATCTAATCTATCTATCTATCTATCTATCTATCTATCTATCTATCTTCTGTCTGTCTGTCTGTCTGTCTATCTGTCTGTCTGTCTGT
>CM054136.1:91693694-91701194 GCA_028751875.1 Rapana venosa | reverse complement strand
TTCAACCAATCTACTGTTGGCCGCCGCTCTTTCTCTATTTCGGGTCCATCGACCTGGAATAAGCTCCCTCATTTCTTCGCCAGAAGCCTAGCTATGACACTTTTAAATCAAGCCTCAAGACATATTTATTTCAAACCTAAGATTTCCCCCCTCCTGTCTCATATCAGAACTATCTCACCCTTCACTAACCCATGTCCTATCACCCTGCTAAAGTATATGACCTGCGTGTGTGTGTGTGTGTGTGTGTGTGTGTGTGTGTGTGTGTGTGTGCTTTTGAAAAACAGTTGACTTGCAATTTTATTTCATAGATTTGGTCTGCAGTACCATGTTTGTAATATCTGTTTGAACTATTGATTATTTGTCATTGGTTGTATGACTATGTAAGATTAGCGCTTTGATTTGTCTTTGCAAGATGTAGCGCTATATAAGTTCCATTTCTTCTTCTTCTTCTTCTTCTTCTTAAGAATGCAAAGAAGAAGAAGAAGAAAAGGAAGAAGAAAAAGGAAGAAGAAGAAGAAGAAGAAGAAGAAGAAGAAGAAGAAGAAGAAGAAGAAGAACGCGAAGAAGAAGAAGAATGCAAAGAAAGAAGAAGAAGAAGAAGAAGAAGAAAGAAGAAGAAGAAGAAGAAGAAGAATGCAAAGAAGAAGAAGAAGAATGCAAAGAAGAAGAAGAAGAATGCAAAGAAGAAGAAGAAGAATGCAAAGAAGAAGAAGAAGAATGCAAAGAAGAAGAAGAAGAAGTAGAAAAAGAAGAAGAATCCAAGAAGAACAATGCAAAGAAAAAGAAGAATGCAAAGAAGAAGATGAAGAAGAAGAAGAAGAAGAAGAAGAAAGAAGAAGAAGAAGAGAAGAAGAAGAAGAAGTAGAAAAAGAAGAAGAATCCAAAGAAGAACAATGCAAAGAAAAAGAAGAAGAAGACTACAAAGAAGAAGATACAAAGAAGAAGAATGCAAAGAAGAAGAAGAAGAAGAAGAAGAATGCAAAGAAGAAGAAGAATTGTGAAGAAGAAGACTACAAAGAAGAAGAATGCAAAGAAGAAGAGTGCAAAGAAGAAGAAGAATGCAAAGAAGAAGAATGCAAAGAAGAAGAATGCAAAGAAGAAGAAAAAGAAGAAGAAAGCAAAGAAGAAGAAGAATGCAAAGAAGAAGAATGCAAAGAAGAAAATGCAAAGAAGAAGAAGAAGAAGAAATGATGCAAAGAAAAAGAAGAAAATTCAAAGAAGAAGAAGAACAGGAAGAAGAAGAAAAAGAAAAAGAAAGCAAAGAAGAAGAAGAATGCAAAGGAGAAGAATGCAACGAAGAAGAATGCAAAGAAGAAGAAGAAGAATGTGAAGAAGAAGAAGAAGTTAATGCTTTCTCAAAAGCTTGTGTGTGTGTGTTTTTTCCTCCCCCTTTCTTTCTCTTTATACTTCCAAAATTGATTTGCTTGAATTTTCTAAAGGGAATGAAAACGATTGATTATAGAGGAGAATAAAAAATCCCCAAATAAGTTAAAAATATAAAAAAAATCAGTTGATGCGAGCTAAAAAAAGAAATAATCCAGATAAGAATCGCAACGAAACGAAATACAAACAAAAGGAAACAAAAATATACATAAAAAACAACAACAACAACAACAACAAAAACCAACCAACAACCCCAAAAAACAAAACCAATATTAAGATACTTCAGACACAATGCAAAATGTCTCTGTCCCACTTCTCTCCTCCTCTATCTAACATGAAGTAGGCTGTACTTTGGTTCGGTGTAAATTTGCGTGCTTAGATTGAATCAGGGGAAAAAAGAAGGGATGGGGGGGAGGGGGTGGTGGGGGGGGGGAAGGGAGGGAGGGGAAGGGGAAGGGGAGGGGGGGGGGGGGGGGAAGGGAAGGGGACGGGGCAGCTGAACGGGTCATTCGGTAGGAGATTGAAACGGGACTTTTGTATAATTGCAATTTTGTTTTCTCTATTCGTTCCTCGGCTAGAGCTCCGAGGTTCATCAATAGGTGAGATTTTGCGTGCGACTATTTTTTTTGTTTTTTGTTTTTTTTTGTTTTTTGTTTTTTGTTATTTTGTTTTTGCTTTTTTTTTGTTTTGTGTGTGTTGCCCACCATGAAGGTAGTCGTGGCATTCTGACTGTGGGGATGTAAGCTCTGGGTCTGGTTGTGGCTCTGTAACCTACAGCTACAGAAAGCTGACATGAATTACGGCATCTTTAACGTAGCATTCTGATCTTCTGCGTGTGCATATCTATCTATCTATCTATCTATCTATCTATCTATCTATCTATCTATCTATCTATCTATCTATCTATCTATCTATCTATCTATCTATCTATCTATCTATCTATCTATCAATCTGTCTGTCTGTCTGTCTGTCTGTCTGTCTGTCTATCTATCTATCTATCTATCTATCTATAAAAGTCCTTTGGATGAGACTATAAACTGAGGGTCCTTGTGCGAACGCACGCAGAACATCTTGCGCACACGTTAAATCCTGTTCCGCTCTTCGTAAGAGTAGGCCATTGTGTGCCGGTGGGAACAGATGACAGAATTTACAAAACCGCAAACACCTGGGGACTAGATGTAAAAAAAGCGCTAAGTGCTTATTCCATTATCCTCGATATAAAAGAATTAACTATAAAAAAGTATATATATACATACATCATCATCAGTCCCGTGACCTTGGCGGTTGTGGAGGAGACACGAAAGACGATGCCGTGGTAAGCCTCCTCCATCCATCTCGGTGCCAAGTCATTCATCCTGGTCCATTCTCTGATGTTTTCCCTCCATGACTTGTTCTGTTTTCCCCTCTTTCTGCCACCTTCGAGTGTTCCCTGCAGTACTGTTTATGGCAGAGTGTTGCAGAGGGTGACATGGCCGAACCATGTTAGCTTTTTCTTCTTGACGATGGTGAGAAGGGGTTCCTGTGGACCTGCCAGCAGTGTTATTTGGCTCTTGACAAATTCATTGGTCTTTCGTTCTCTCCAGGATATGCCCAGCAGTTTTCTATGGCATTTTGTTTCAAATGACTGGATTCGCTTTCCTGTTTCAGCAGTCAATGTCAAGGTTTCACTTCTGTACAGCAGGATAGTCTGAATTAGGGCTTTGTAGAGCTTTAGTTTGATTGGGAAACTGATCTCTTTACTTTTCCATATGGTGGTGAGTTTTGTCATGGAAGATGTTGCCATGGCTAGTCTGACTTTTGATACAAACCCGAAAGACACAAAACAGCTACATTTCATATTGGGTTAAACATTCCAAGATAACTTCAAATAATAATAACACACACATAAAACACACCAAACAACACACACACAACACACACACAACACACCACACACACACACACACACACCACACACACCCACCAACAAAACACACACAACAAAACACACACAACACACACAACACACACCACACACAACACACACACACAACACACACACACACACACACACACACACAACACAACACACACAACACAAACAACACAACACACAAAAACAACACACACACACATACACAAACACACAAACACACACACACACACACAACACACACAAAACACACACACACACACACACACACACACACACACACACACACACACACACACACACACACACACACACACACACACACACACACACACACACACACACACACACACCAAACACACACACACACACACACACACACACACACACACACCACACACACACACAAACACACACACACGACAGACACACACACACACACAGACTAGACAGACGCAGAAATCTGGCATCTCAGTTTTTAACCCTGTTGTTTTTCTCCTTCGATGTTATTTCCAGCCATGTCAGTGTCATTCGAGGGTCTTAGACTCACCCTTGTTCGGACCTTCGAACGTCATCTTGATTCAGGAAGAACACTGCAGACGGTGACAGTGAAATTGCCCTGCTGCTGCAACAAACTACCCCCCCCCCACCCCCCAACCCTCCCCCACCCCCATCCTTAAACTGTCAAGTTTTTGTTTAGAAGTTACAGAGTTCCTTTCTTGTTGGTTTGGCTATGGCTTTCTCAATGGCCCCTTTTTGGGGGTCTTGTTTTTCTTTTCTCCTGACATTCCTTTGCTTGTATTTTTCTAATTAGCACAAAGTGAGTGAATATAGAGTAGAAGACTATCCTGTAGGGATGCCGTGGGTGGACTTAAAGTATAAATAAAATCCCTACCTTTCTGGAAATTCTGTGATAGTAATTCCCTCTTTTCTATCCCTCTCTTTGTTCGTGTGACAGACAATAGCAGTTGCTGTCTGAGTGTTAAACGAAGAAGAAGTATGCAAAGAAGAAGAAGAATGCAAAGAAGAAGAATGCATAGAAGAAGAAGAATGCAAAGAAGAAGAATGCAAAGAAAAAGAAGAATTGCAAAGAAGAAGAATGCAAAGAAGAAGAAGAATGCAAAGAAGAAGAAGAATGCAAAGAAGAATGCAAAGAAGAAGAATGCAAAGAAGAATGCATAGAAGAAGAAGAATGCAAAGAAGAAGAATGCAAAGAAAAAAAGATTTGCAAAGAAGAAAAATACAAAGAAGAAGAATGCAAAGAAGAAGAAGAAGAACGCAAAGAAGAAGAATGCAAAGAAGAAGTAGAAAAAGAAGAAGAAAGCAAAGAAGAAGAGGAAAGAAAAAGAAGAAAAATGCAAAGAAGAAGAATGCAAAGAAAAAGAATGAAAAGAAGAGAAGAAGAAGAAAGAAGAAGAAGAAAAGAAGAAGAAGAAGAAGAAGAAGAAGAAGAAGAAGAAGAAGAAAGAAGAAAAAAAGAAGAAGAATGCAAAGAAGAAGAATGCAAAGAAGAAGAAGAAGAATGCAAAGTAGAAGAAGAAGAAGAATGCAAAGTAGAAGAAGAAGAAGAAGAAGAATGCAGAGAATAAAAATGCAAAGAAGAAGAAGAATGCAAAGAAGAAGAAGAATTGCGAAGAAGAAGAATGCAAAGAAGAAGAATGCAAAGAAGAAGAAGAAGAATGCAAAGAAGAAGAATGCAAAGAAGAAGAATGCAAAGAAGAAGAAAAGCAAAGAAGAGGAAGAATGCAAAGAAGAAGAAAAGCGAAGAAGAGGAAGAATGCAAAGAAGAAGAAAAGAAGAAGAAGAATGCAAAGAATAAGAAGAAGAATTTGAAGAAGAAGTTAGTTCTTTCTCAAAAGCTTGTGTGTGGTTTTTTTTTTCTCCCTTTCTTTCTCTTTATACTTCCAAAATTGATTTGCTTGCATTTTCTAAAGGGAATGAAAACGATTGATTATAGAAGAGAATAACACCCCCCCCACCCTCAAAATGAGTTAGAAATATATAAAAAAATCAGTTGATGCGAGCTAAAAAAAAAAAAAAGAAATAATCCAGATAAGAATCGCAACCAAACGAAACACAAACAAAAGGACACAAAAATAAATCAAAAAACAAACAACAGCAACAACAAAACCAACCAACAACCCCCCAAAACAAAACCAATTTTAAGATACTTCAGACACAATGCAAAATGTCTCTGTCCCCCTTCTCTCCTCCTCTATCTAACATGAAGGAGGCTGTACTTTGGTTCGGTGTAAATTTGCGTGCTTAGATTGAATCAGGGGAAAAAAAAGGAGGGGGTGGTGGGGGGGAAGGGAGGGAGGGGGAAGGGGAAAAGGGGAGGGGGGGAGGGGGGAAGGGGAGGGGGGGGGGAGGGGGAAGGGAAGGGGACGGGGCAGCTGAACGGGTCATTCCGCAGAAGATGAAACGGGACTTTAGTATAATTGCAATTTTGTTTTTCTCCATTCGTTCCTCGGCTAGAGCTCCGAGGTTCATCAATAGGTGAGATTTTGCCTGTGCGACTGGGTTTTTTTTGGTTTGTTTTTTTGGTTTTTTTGTTTTTGTTTTTTTGTTTTTGTTTTTTTGTTGTTTTGTGTGTTGTCCACCATGAAGGTAGTCGTGGCATTCTGACTGTGGGGATGTAAGCTCTGGGTCTGGTTGTGGCTCTGTAACCTACAGCTACAGAAAGCTGACATGAATTACGGCATCTTTAACGTAGCATTCTGATCTTCTGCGTGTGCATATCTATCTATCTATCTATCTATCTATCTATCTATCTATCTATCTATCTATCTATCTATCTATCTATCTATCTATCTATCTATCTATCTATCTATCTAAAAGTCCTTCGGATGAGACTATAAACCGAGGCCCCGTGTGCGAACGCACACAGAACATCTTTGTGCACACGTTAAATCCTGTTCCGCTTTTCATAAGAGTAGGCCATTGTGTGCCAGTGGGAACAGATGGCAGAATTGACAAAACCGCAAACATCTGGGGACTAGATGTAAAAAAGCGTATAAGTGCTTATTCCATTATCCTCGATATATATATATATATATATATATATATATATATATATATATATATAAATATATATATATATATATATAATATATATATATGGCTTTATCACAGTCCTTGATTAAACCATTGACGCGGGGCAACAGCAAAGTGAGAGGATGTATGACCAGTGGTTTCCCACTCATGGATTCCACTTTGCAGCTTAGTTTTTAGTGATCGACTATGACTCTTGACTAGGAGCTTGACTCGCACAGTCCTTATGTGCTGCAGCCCTGGGGATGGTTGGCCTTTGGAGAACATCTCCAACGCTGACTGTCATTATGCACTTGGCCGAGAGAGTGGGGATGTACTGTGGGGAAGGCATCTCCACTATATCATTTCTGCCAGTTTCCAAAACGCAGCTGCCCCCTTGCGTTTGGAGGTCATCGTCGGACAGGACGGACAAACATATATATATATATATATATATATATATATATATATATACATATACACATATACACATAGATTCATAATATACATTAAGGGAATTAACGGTATTGGCAGGTCTAAACTTGAAGTTGACATGGAAGGTCGTAAACAATTGTTAAAAAAAAATCTTGTCTTTCATTCACCAGACGCTGCCAAGATTCGAACTCACTACTTCATGGACCCATGGGATTGAAGTCGAACGGTCTTAACCACTCGGCTATAGCGTCCATCGCATGCCATTGAATAATAATTATTGTGTACCTAAGTTCAGCCATGGCAGATTTTCTTCTCTGCATTAGACTTGTGGCGCTGTATATATAAAATATTCTATACACGCTATTCCGCATATCTATGCCATGATGTCGGTTGTAGCAGATGGTTTGATGAGTTGCAAACATCCTTCCTGCACTGTACTCATGGCGTAGTGCTGTCAGGTTCATACTGGCAATGTTCGTGTTTCCACGATCCTTTGGGAAGTAGCGGCTGATCTGAATCATGCAACTTTCAAATACTTACTTCATCTTAGTATGCTTGCATGTTTACACTAAAGCGAAACAACTCACAGATATGTCTGCACTTAAGTCACCTGATCTGGGAGATTGTCAAAATGGAATGTGGAGTCCCACAGGGATCAGTCCTGGGCCCTGTTCTCTTTACTCTCTACACTGTCCACTCTCACTTATAATAAACAACCAATATTGAATCATTTTTTG
>CM054136.1:91669442-91686942 GCA_028751875.1 Rapana venosa | reverse complement strand
CCCCCCCCCCCCCCCCCCCCTCGCCCCAAAAAACCCCCCCCCCCCGGGGGCCCCCCCCCCCCCCCCCCCCCCCCCCCCCCCCCCCCCCCCCCCCCAAAAAAAAAAAGGGCAACCAAAAAAAAAAAAACCCCCCCTTTTTTCCCCCCCCCCCCCCCCCCCCCCCCCCCCCCCCCCCCCCCCCCAAAAACCCCCCCCCCCCCCCCCGCCCCCATTTTTTTTTCCCCCCCCCCCCCCCCCCCCCCCCCCCCCCCCCCCCCCCCCCCCCCCCCCCCCCCCCCCCCCCCCCCCCCCCCCCCCCCCCCAAAAAAAAAGTGGGGGAACAAAGACAATTAAAAGCGCCTATATATAAATCTCCAGTTTGGGTAGTAGATTTCCCACCCCCTCCTCCCCCCCCCCCCCCCCCCCCCCCCCAAAAAAAAAAAAAAAAGTAGCGGAACAAAAAAAATAAAAAAACACTCTCAAAATAAACTCCCAGGTTTAGTAGTAGATTCCTATCACTCCCTCCCCCCCCCCCCCCCCACTCCCAATTTTTTTTTTTTAAAGTAGCGAAACCAAACACAAACAATTAAAACCGCCTATCTATAGAAATTTGCAGGTTGAGTAAGAAGATTTTTTTTTCCCCCTATCATCACAACGACAATGCAAGACGAACACACACACAAAACCCAACAACACACACCACACACACACACACACACACACACACACACACACACCACACCCCACACCACATGGATCGTGGCTAGAGGTAACCGCCTGTCTAGAAAGCGATAAGTCCGGGTCGGGTGTGTTGCGGTGGTTCGTACCCCGTTTGGGCCCGAAATTTTCCCCCATCCATTAGACCATGAGTGGTGGTCTGGGCGCTAGTCTTTCGGATGAGACGATAAACCGAGGTCCCGTGTGTTACACACAATTTTTCAGCGCACGTAAAAGAACCCACGGCAACAACAGAGTTGTCCCTGGCAAAATTCTTAGAAAAAAGCCACTCTGATAGGGAAACAAATACAGTTGCAGACCAAAAGAAAAAAAAAAGGGGGTGGCGCTGCTCTTGTGGCGACGCGCTCTCCCCGGGGAGAGCAGCCCGAATTTCACGCAGAGCAGTCTCGTGACTTAAAGTGGTATAAAATTAAAATATAACAATAACAAAAACCACACACACACAGTCAGTCAGTCAGGGCACCTCTTCCTACATACAGGATGACCCACCTACCTAGCTTCATCTCTCAGTGACACCAGAAGCCAGAGTGCCTTTCCTTAGGGATCACAGCCTGAAAAGATCTCCAGTCCAGTCTTAGAGGAGGAGGAGGAGGGGGGTAGATAGATAGATAGATAGATAGACAGACAGACAGACAGACAGACAGATAAATCCCTGTGTGTGATTCCAGGTCTGGTCTGTCCAGGCCCCCCAGCCCCTTTGGACAAATTGAACTCCGCCACTCATTCATCTTCATGGTCCTACCCCCCACCCCCCACCCCCCCACCCCAACCCCCACCCCCACCCCCCCCAACACAAGCAGTATGGAGGAAGAAGAAAAAAGAAACATATTGGGGACCCTGGTGGGAAGAGACAAGAGACGAGGCAACCAGGTCCCCCCCCCCCCACACACCCCCTTCTCTCCCTCCCCCCTCCCCCATCCCCCCCACCCCCACGCCCCCACCTCCCTCCTCGCTTGATTACAAACTGCAACTTGTTAGCGTGAACTTTGCTTGGAAGGGGGCAAGCACCCCTTGATACTATAGGCCTCCAGGGGAGATCAGCACAAGGCGAGGCGAGGCGAGGGGCTGGGAGATCGATCGATAGCAATATCCATTCCATCCATCCATCCACCCACCCAGGCCTGGCTGGTTGGCTGGCTGGCTGGTTGGCTGGCTGGCTGGCTGGCCTGCCTTGTGTATAAGGGAATGTCTGCTGTTTCTGTAATACCCTCATTTATCACAGGAGAGTTCCCCCCCTTTGCCTTTAGGCCACTCACTATACAGGGGGGGGGGGGGGGGGGGGGGGGGGGGGGGGGGGGGGGGGGGGGACGCTCAGAAGACACTGGTTGCATTGGGTTTGGTTTTTCTTTTTTTTTTTCCCCATCCTTTTTTGTTGTTGTTGTTCTTTTCCTTCTTCCTTCCTTCCTTCCTCCTTCCTTCCTCTTTCCTCTCTTCGTCCTTCATTCTTCCTCCCCTATCCCATACCACACACACACACACACACGCACGCACGCACCACACACAACACACACACACACGCACGCACGCACGCACGCACACACACGCACACACGCACCATTTTTTTCATTTCTTCCTTTCCCTCCATCCCATCACCACACACACACATACACACACACACACACACATACACACACACACACACACACACACACACACGCACACACACACACACACACACCATTTTTTTCATTTCTTTCTGTCCTATCATTCTGTTCCCTGCATGCAGAATGATGGCTGGATGTGCGCTGGGCTAGGCTAGCCTAACTGTGGTTGCTGTCGGCTGCTGCTGTCGTCGTTATCATTGTTACCAAGCCAAGACAAGGGCATTGGGAGGAGTTTGGACTTTCCTTGTATGGATGTAATGGAATAGTAGTAGGGAGAGGGTGAGAGAGAGAGAGAGAGGGGGGGGGGGGGGGGGGGGGGGGGTAGGGGGGGGGGGGGGGGGAGGGGGGGGGAGGAGAGGAGAGGAGAGAGGACCAAAACCCCAACACACACACACTCACACACAAACAGACAGACACAGACAGAGAGAGATATTTGTTTATTCAATTCTTTTACATCGAGGATAATGGAATAAGCATTTATGTGCTTGTTTTTACATCTAGTCCCCGTGTGTATGCGGATGTGAATTATGTCATCTGTTCCCACCGGCACACAATGGCCTACGCTTTCGAAAAGCGGAACAGGATTTGAACGTGTGCGCAAGATGTTCTACGTGGGTTCGCACACGGGGCCTCGGTTTATAGTCGCATGCGGAGGACTTTTGGGGAGAGTGAAGTCTGCACTGATGTTACCTCCAGGGGAAAATATCCCCTTTTAACCGGAATCGAACCCGGTCGTCAGATTGCGAGCGCAATGTTCTGACCACTAGGTTTTCCCGTCCCCGAGAGAGAGAGAGAGAGAGAGAGGAGAGAGAGAGAGAGAAGAGAGAGAGAGAGAGAGAGAGAGAGAGAGAGAGAGAATGTGGAGTTTGTCCTTGTGAAACATGCTACTGCTATTGATTTTTTTTTTTGAAATACAGACAGGTGTACTGTCTAAAGTGTGTAAGAGAGATTGATTGGGACCAAACTTTTCATGGAAGGATTAGGGTTTCTCTCTCCAAAATTAGAATAAAGAAGAAGAAAGGTTAATTCCTTAAAAAAAACTTTTTTCTCTCTCCAAAATTAGAATAAAGATGAAAGGTTAATTCTAAAAAAAAAACCCACTTTTTTTTATCTCCAAAAGTTAGAAAAAAAAAGAATGAAGGTTAATTGGGCTGAGGTTCAACTAAGGTGTTAAACCCCGAAGTCGACATGCAGTTACCTTAGTAGTGAGCAAAAAAACGGTCGCACCCGCAAAAAATCTCACCATTAGAGATGAACCTCGGAGAACGCATTCAGCTAGAACATCTTGCGCACACGTTAAATCCTGTTCCACTGTTCGAAAGAGTAGGCCATTGTGTGCCGGTGGGAACAGATGACAACATTTTAAAAGCCGCAAACACACGCATGAAAAAAATATAAGATTAAAAAAAAAAAGACACCTGAGCGCTTTGATTTGTTGCTTTACAAGATTCAGCGCTATCTAAATTCCATACATTATTATTATTATTATTATTATATTATTATTATTATGTATATTAATAATTATTATTATTGTGTTGTTGTGTTGTTGTTGTTGTTGTTGTTGTTGTTGTTGTTATTATTATTATTATCTAGCGGACAATGACTATGACACATTCTTTTATTTCGGGAAATGAATAAGCACCCATTTTGTTTTTTTACTCCAGTCCCGCCTTAGGGATATATATAATAAGAGAAGAGAGGGGAAAAGAGAGAGAGAGAGATGAGAGAGAGGGAGAGGAGAAGAAGAGTGTGTGTGTGTGTGTGTGTGTGTGTGTGTGTGTGTGTGTGTGGTGTGAGTGTGTGTGTGTGTGTGTGTGTGTGGTGTGTTGGGGTGGAATTGAACCTAGACTGTTCGGGTTTTTTTTGTCCACCTGCTGGATCGAAAAGAAAGGAGAGAGAGAGAGAAGAGAGAGAGGGTGGGGGGGGGGGGGGGGGGGGGGGGGGTGAGTTCAACCTATCTTGTTCGTTCAGCAGTTGTTATTGTTATTGTTTCTTTTTATATGGCTGGGTTCACTGATAGATGGATGGATGGAGCTGAATTTCCTGTCACTACTATCGATTGAAACTGAAGTTCCTGCTACTGTCATAAGATTGGTGGTAAAATTTCTTGTTCACTGGTTTTTTTGTTTGTTTTGGTTTGTTGTTGTTTTTGTTGTTTGTTGGTTTTTTGTTTGTTTTTGTTGTTGGGTTGTTGTTGGGGTTTTTTGGGGGGTGTTGTTTTTTTGTTTTGTTTGTTGTTGTTGTTGTTTGTTGTTGTGGTTGGTTTTTTTGTTTTTTTTTTTGTGTGGTTTTTTTTTTTTTTTTTTGGGGGGGGGGGGGTTACTGAGTGATGTTATGTTGGGATTTGGTGGTGTTGTTCAGTATACAATACATAAATGTGTTGTTTGTTATTCAGTACACATACATCTCCTACCCCCCCCCCCCCCCCCCCCCCCCCCCCCCACTTCCCCCACCTCCGAGGGACGAGAGGGGATAGCTCAGTGGTCAGAGCACTCGCTTTCCCCCAGCCAGTGTTAATTAAGCAGCATCGAGCGTGGTTACTTACTTACCACTTGGATGGGTGACCGTTTGCGTGCCTTGGCTTAAGTACAGTCCCCCAGTTCACCCAGCTGTATTAAATGGGTACCTGCCCTCTTTAGGGTCAGGGAAGGTAAAGCGGCGAGAGAGAGGAGATGGGCGCCTCCGCCCTCAATATGCTGGCCCCTTGGAGAAGTTGAGGTCTTTGATATCTCACTCCCCAACAACCACAAAGGTTATGGGACACCTTTACCATTTTGTTTGTTTGTTTGTTATTCAGTACACAGACATCATAAACAAGCAGCAATATAGCAGAGGAAAGGCATTAAGCTACAGTTGGATGATGTTAGTTGCACTTTGAAGTGAGAGAAAATTACCCAATGATTTTTTGTTATGACCACGACCACAACAAGCTCATTTTCTAGTAACCTTCTTCTTCTTCAGCGTCGTCCAACACTCTGTAGATAGATAGCAACTAACTGTCTTGTCATAATTATAAGCGAAAATGCGTTGCGCTGCCGGTAAGCGCCTGACAAGTTAGGCCCGGCACATCCGACTTCAGAGACAGAAAGACAAAGAGCGAGAGACAGGCACACACACCCACTCTCTCTCTCTCTCTCTCTCTCTCTCTCTCTCTCTCTCTCTCTCTCTCTCTCTCACACACACACACACATACACAAGGGAGGGGGTGGGGGAAGGGTAGCCTAGTAGTTGGAACATTGCGTTCGCAATCTGACGACCCGGGTTCGATTCCCGTTCAAGGGGATATTTTCCCCTGGAGTTAACATCAGTGCAGACTCCTCCACTCTCCCCAAGAGTCCTTCAGATGAGACTGTAAACCGAGGCCCCGTGTGCGAACGCATGCAGAACATCTTGCGCACACGTTAAATCATGTTCCGCTTTTCGTAAGAGTAGGCCATTGTGTGCCGGTGGGAACAGATGACAGAACTCACAAATCCGCAAACACACGGGGACTAGATGTAAAAAAGCACATAAGTGCTTATTCCATTATCCTCGATATAACAGAATTAAATAAAATTTTAAAAAATGAAACACACACGCCCAACCCATCCACACACATACACACATACCTCAATTCTCCCCCCTCCTCACACACACACACACCACACACACACACCACACACACTTCACAAAAAGTCAGTGACCTACCAAACCACCAACTCAAATCGCAACAACAAACAAATCTGTAGTATAGTAGTAGCCTACGCCCAGTCTCTGCTGACTTGCCATAGGCCTACCATGGACCCAGACAGAGACAGACAGACAGACAGACCACCAACGCACAGACCCCTCTTGCCTCTGTTTCCCCCCCCCCCCCCCCCCCCTACCCCCTCGGTCCCTTGCCATATGTCTAGTCATTAAGGAAGTATAGGTTCACATGATGGAGAAGGGGGATGTGGGTGGGAGGGTGGGGGGTAGGACTAGCCACCACTTGGGGAGAGGGGAGGAGGTTAAGGGGAGGGGAGGGGAAAGGGGTGTTGGGGTGGGGGCCTCAGGGGGGGCTGACAGTATGCAAGCTGTCCCTTCACTTTGTCAGATTAAGGCAGTACAGGATGTGATTACATTACATACTGCTGCTGCTGCTGCTGCTGCACTATAGTTATACTAGCTACTACCAGTACAATACAGTGAGGAAGGGAGATGTGATGATTTGTCTGTTTAAGTTCTGTGTTTAAACCCTTTTTTAGGGAAAACAGTAAAAAAGGGGGGGGGGGGTTGTTTTAGGGATAAGTGGGGAGAGGTGTGGGTGGTGGTGGCCGGGAAGGGGAAGGGGGTTGGAGGGAGGAATGACAGGGAGAGGGGGGGGGGGAAGGGAAGTGGAGAGAGAGGAGAGAGGGGGGGGGGGGGGGGGGGGGGGGGTGGGGGGGGGGGGGGGGGGGGGGGGGGGGGGCAGGGAGGGAGGGAGAACAGAGGCAGACACAGAGAGTGAGTGTGTGTGTGTGTTGTAAAATATTGAATTTGTATAACAGAAACCATTACACTTTTTGTGCCTAGAAAAAGGCACACACACACATACACATATCGATCGATATATATATATATATATATATATATATATATATATATATATATATATATATATATATATTGTCTAACATAGTCTCAGTAACTATGAGTTTAATTTGCATGTCAACAAAGTTTCACATTGACGTACAATTGAGATTGACGTCATTCCATCACCTCATTATAATACCCCCCCCCCCCCCCCCCCCCCCCCCCCAAAAAGGCGAAAGGTGAAAATTGGGGAACTCTATATGTTGCCTGTTCTTTCACTCTGTGTGGGTGTATATGTATATACATATTAATTATATATATATATAATATATTAAAATATTATATATTATATATATATATAATATAATATATATAACAACTTACATATCCTAGCAATGCGGTATAGACATAGACCACCACCAGATAAGCGAAATACCAAATCAGGTTTTTTTTTCCCTCTCCTCCCCTCCACTTTGTAGTCTCCCATCCAGAAACTGATGTTTGGGGCGGTCCCTAAGGGCCTGTGACATCACGGCCCCCCTGTCCTTATCTGGTCTCCCCCAAGAAAGGCCAGTTAGGCCTGACTTTGGCCCTTGTGGCCGGACAGACACAGCACAGACTTTGGTGATAACACAGTCTGTACTGGCCTGTACTCTAGTGTACTGTACTGCTTCGCTGTATTGGTGGTGGTCTTGCTATGTATGTATGTATGCCCAGTGTCTGGCTAGGCCTAGTTGTTTGTCTACATTAACTGTTGTCAGACTATGGGTTTTGTTTTCCAGTTATACAGACTCTAGCCAGTACAGGTTGCTGTGGTGGGGTAGGGGTGGTGTGTGGTGGGGTTCGGTGTGGTGGGGAGGGGGGTGTTGGGTGTTGGAGTGTGGTGTAGTGTGTAGTGTTGTTGGTGTGGGTCTAGTCTAGTGTAATGATATAGTGTAGTGTAGTGCAATGTAGTAAGTACTAATATAGGCTAATTTTCATTTTTCACCCCTCACCTCTTCCCCGAGTTGCGTGTATGTGCGTGCATGTGTATGTATGTTGTGTTGGTGCGCACGCGCGTGGGTGCGTGGTGTGTGTGTTTTGTGTGAGAGAGAGAGAGAAGAGGAGAGAAAGAGAGGGGGTTCTTTTTTGTGATAAGGTTTTTTATCTGTTCTTCATTTACTTTTTCTTCTTCTTGGTGTGTGTGTGCTTTGCGTGCGGTGTGTGTGTGTGCGTGTGTGTGTGTGTGTGTTGTGTTGTGTGTGGGGTGTTGTGTGTGTGTGTGATTTGTATTTTTAAGGAAAAAAACTCTCCTAAAACTGCCAGATCCTCTTGTCCATCCGTGGTGCTTTGTGGAGACAATGCACGCTACCTGTTAAAACACAGGACTCTTCATGTTTCTCGTTATTCTCTGCCTGTCTGCCTGCCTGCCTGCCTGCCTGCCTGCCTGTCTGTCTGCCTACCAGCCTGCCTGTCTGTCTACCTGTCTGTCTCTGTCTGACTGCCTGCCTGTCTGTCTGTCTCTGTCTGTTTGTCTGTCTGCCTGCCTGCCTGTCTGTGTGTCTGTCTGCCTGCCTGTCTGTCTCTATCTCTGTCTGTCTGTCTGTCTGCTGTCTGTCTGTCTGTCTCTCTCTCTCTCTCTCTCTCTCTCTCTCTCTCTCTCTTCTCTCTCTCTCTCTCTCTCTCTGTGATCAGCATCCCCCCTTCGTGTATGGGCCAATGGCCTCTTAAAGAATAAATCTTTCAGAGTTCTGTGTGTGTGTGTGTGAAATGTTCATAAGCTTACTTACAGAATCTATAGTGAATCTGATACAATAATAATTATTATTATTTTCATTATTATGTCCACACAATGAATAAATAGAAAAAGTATGGAATGCAATTCATTTTAAGTTGTCTAGCATTTAAAGCAAAAAGTTAGGCAAATAATATGCTATATCCCAGTAAAAAAAAAGTTAGCCAGCCTAATTATTCATTTCGACTTGTTTACTCCTTCAATGTAACGGTCCTAAAATCATCATTACCAATTTAGTCTTATAAGTAGTATGTTCTTTCGAGCCAGAAGGCCCATAGAGCCGGAGCTTATCCCGGTTTCTGTAGCGTTAAGCGAACTGATGGTTTTTCACCACCCCTGTGACAGGACGCTAGTCTGTCGCCAGATACTTCCCCAGCAGAGCTGGTACACACTTGTACACCTGGTGGAGTGAGGAAATAGTAAAGTGGCTTTCCCAAGGACAAAAAACACCGAGCCGAGCGGGGATCGAACCGCGACCTCTGGTCACGAGTTGACCGCTAAACACGACACGGCCATCCAATTAGTTTATGTTAGGGAAAACGTTTTGAAGAAAAGATTTTTAAAGTCTTCGTCCGTTTAAAGGCTCAGACAGCAACTATTGTTGTCGTAATATGAGCGAAAGATGCTGTCTACAAGGGCTTAAGAACAAAAAAAACCCCCTTTGAAGGCACCCACATCTGTTTCATGGACAGGAAAAACGAAAAGACAAGCAACAGAATGTGGAGGGGAATGGGGGGAAAAAAAAAAAGGTCACGTGCCGTTAACGCCTGCAGGTCGGCCCCCAGCGCATCCGCTTCGGCGGGGGAGAGAAAAAGTTATCTTTTAAGCTTTCGGGGGGAAAAAAAAAAATGGCAGGAGAATGGACCAAGCAGGCGAAAATAGAAAAGAAGGGGGTTTTAAAAGGAAGAAAAGGAAAAAGGCGAAAAAAGAGGGGAAAAAAAAGAGGAAATTTCTAGCGCGAATTTTCCCAAAAGGTGGGGATGTTTTTTTTTTTTTTAATAGACTTTTATGGTTTTGGCTTTTGATGTGAGTGGTTTTTGGGTATTTTTTTTGTTTGTTATAAATGCGTATACCGTGCCTATTCTCAGTAGCTGTTTTTTCTTTATTAATTTTTTGAGCCATTCTTTTGGGCCAGTGACCCCTATAAATAAATCGTTTTAAAAGTTCAAAGCGCCTCTCCGTCACTCTTCTCTCTTCTTATCTGTACTTCTCTCTTCTGTGTTTGTCTGTCTGTCTCTCACTCTCCTCTCCTCTTTCTCTCTCTCCTTCTCTCTTCTGTCTTGTCTCTGTGTTTCAAGGCTAGAGATTCTTTCGCCCCTCGCTTTTTCCCTTCTGTTCTCTAGTACTTTGGGGGGTTTTTTTTTGGGGGGGTTTGGGGTTTTTTTTTTATTTGGGGAGGGGGGGGGGGGGGTTTTTGGTTTTTTTTGTGGGGGGTTTTGTTCTTTTGGGGGGGAGATTGGGAAAACGCTTTAACACCTAGGTAAAAAACAAAGGTGGTGATTAAATTTGTACTTCCCCCTAAAATGTATTCGTTCAGTCTCCACCCTCCACCTCCACACCAAAACCACCATATTTTCCACTTCCCCCCCCCCCCCCTCCCCTACCTCTGTTTGTTTTTTTTATTTATCAGCTTTTTCCCCTTTTAGAATTTTTCCCTCTGGGGGGGGGGGGGGAGAAGAAAAGGAAGGTTTTGGTTTTTTTTATGGGTTTTGTTTGTTGGGGGGGGGGGGGGGGGGGGGGGGGGGGGGGGGGTTTGGGGGGGGGGTTGGGGGGGGGGGGGGGGGGGGGGGGGGGGGTTGGTCTCTTGAAGGGGAAGGAAGATTTTTAAAAAAAAAATTGTGGTTTTGATTTTTCATTCTTTTTGTCTTTTGGGTGAAAATGTTACAATTCATGGGTTTCCCTTTTAATAAAAAACTTTTAATAAATGAAATTTTATAGCGCATTCTTGTAAAAAAAAAAAAATTAAAAAACTAAAAATCAAAGCGTTTTTCCCGTGGAGATGTCGGGGGGAAACAGCCCCCCCCCCCCCCCCCCCCCCCCCACAACCTTCTAGAAATTCTGTGCAGGAAATTTCCCTCTTTTCTGTCACTTTTTCTTCTTTTTCATTTTTCTTCCCCGTACCTCTTTCTTGTTTATTTTTGCTTTTTTGGGGGGTCTATTTTCTGGCCTGGATTTTTCCAGAAAAAAAAAAACCAAAAATTTAAAAAGATAACATTTTTCCAACGCCAAAATTGGAAGGCTGGGGGTGGGCCCGATTGTCATGGGGCGCTTAAATTAACGGCGCGAAAAAAAATTTTCGTCATTGACAGAGAACAGTAGTGTTTCTGTCGGGGTTTGGGCGGACGAGAAGAAAAAAAAAATATGTCTTTTTAATGAAGGGGACAAAACGACGAAGAAGAGAAATATGTCTTTACTGAAGGCACAATGTGTAAAAAAAGTTTGTGATATAACTTTGGAAAAGGGGGGGCTTGGTTCGAAAGCATTAATTGTTGTTGTTTTTTCAAAGATTATGTGTTGTTTTTTGGTTTTTTTTTTAAAAAATTAAAGGGTTTTTGTTGTTTTTTTTAAAGCATTAAATGTTGTTGTTTTTTCAAAGCATTAAGTGTTTTTTGTTTTTTCAAAGATTTAAATGTTGTTGTTTTGTTTTTACAAAGCTTTTTAAAGTTGTTGTTTTTTTTAAAGCATTTAAATGTTGTTTTTGTTTTTTCAAAACATTAAGTGTTGTTTTGTTGTTTTTTCAAAGCATTTAAATGTTGTGGTTTTTTTTAAAACATTAGTTTTGTTGTTGGTTTTTTAAGCATTAAGTGTTGTTTTTATTTTTTTCAAAGCATTAAGTGTTTTTGTTGTTGTTGTTTTTTTAAGCATTTAGTTTGTGGTTTGCCGAAAAAGGTGGGACCTAAAAATAAATACGGCTTGATGTTGTTTGTTTTTGTTTGGATTGTTTTGAGAGTCCCCGCGGAGTTATCCGATTTTTTTGGGGGATATGTAACCAAGTCATCCCAAATACTTTGGCACCCCCGCGGGCCCCCCCTAAAAATAGTAACAATTTGGAGAACTGCGTGGGGTTTTCGTTAATAATAATGTATGGAATTTATATAGCGCCGATTCTTGTAAAGCAACAAATCAAAGCGCTCAGATTTTTTTTTCTAATGCGTGTGTATGCGGTTTTTAAAATTTTGTCCTCTGTTCCCACCGGCACACAATGGCCTACTCTTTCGAACAGCGGAACAGGATTTAATGTGTGCGCAAAATGTTCTGCATGCGTTCGCACACGGGGCCTCGGTTTATAGTCTCATCGGAAAGACATTGCGTTAGGCGCAAGAGTGGTGAGCAAGCCCGAGTTCGTGGTATGAATAGAGCTTCATGGTGTTGTTTTTTCCTGTTGCGCTGTTGTTGACCTTGTTGTTTAATTTGTATATAATTACGGAGGTAACCTTACAAACCAAGCTGTTACGGCCCACGAGAGGAGCTGGAAAGGATATGCCATTGGTTTGGGGGGGGGGGGGGGGGGGGGGGGGAGTTTCCCCTCAAACACATCTGACGGTTTTTAAAAACAAACCCCAAACAAGCGAACGAGAGAAGAAGAGATTTTCAAATAATCATTTACCGAATAAAAGTTATTATGGAAGGAAAATGTTGTAATAGAAAAACGATAGGTTCAAGGGGAATGGCTTCATGCGTTTCTCCTTCTGTGGCTATTAGTGGTCGTGTTTTGATAATCGTATGCGGAATCAAAAGCGATTTAAACCGTAGGTTATTGATAGAAAACTAATGAGTTCAAGGGGAGAAGACTCATGTTGTGTGTGATTAGTTTGTCAATAACGTGGTGTGTGTGTTGGTGTGTGTGTGTGTTGTGTGTGAATGTGTGTGTGTGTGTGTATGTTGTGTGTGAATGTGTGTGTGTGTGTTCAAATTCATTCAACGTCTTTTCACAAGTTGTGTGTGTGATACACACACACTTACACACACACACACACACACACACACACACACACACACACACACACACACACAGGGAGAGAGAGGGAAGAGGGAGAGAGAGAAAGAGAGACGAACTTAGCTAGGACTGTCTGTCTGTCTGTCTGTCTGTCTGTCGTCTGTCTCTTTCCCCCTCTCTCTCTCTCTCTCTCTCTCTTCTCCCCCCCCCCCCTTTCTTCTCCCCCCCCCCCCCCTCTCTTCTGTATGTGGAGGCCTACGTGTGTGGTTGTTGTTGTGTGTGTGTGTGTGTGTGTGGTGTGTGTGTGGGGTTTGTTGTGTGTGGTAAATTACATTATAATGTGATCAAATCGTGTAAAAACCAAGATAACCTTCCCACTTCCCCAGTTGCGCCGAGGAGATATGTTGTCAGGTGGGGGAAAGAGAGAAAAGAGAGAAAAGAGAGAGAAGAGAGAGAAGAAAAAAGAGACGAGAGAGAAGAGAGAGAAAGAGAGAAACACAGAGAGAGAGAGAGAGAGAAAAGGAAGAGGAGAGGAGAGAGGAGAGAGGAGAGAGAAATTATATTTGAGAGAAGGTTCTCGCCTGATTAGGATAACCCCGGAAAACCCCACCCCCAAAAACCCCATTTTTTCAGAAAAACCAAACTTTTTATTGGGGTTTTTAAATTAATGAGTGTATGTATGTATTGTGGTGGGGGGGGGGGGGGGTGTTGGTGGTTTTTTGGGGTTTGGGGGTTGTGGTGGTGCAGGTAGCTTGGGGAAAAAAAGGTGAAAGAAGTATAGAGAAGGGAAGAGAGTGTGTGGGGGGGAAAAGGGTGGTGGTGGGGTCGCAAGTACGAGCCCCAGAGCAGCAACGAGCAGCGCGCTGCAGCTAGAGTAGTAGTAGGAGAGGAAAAGAAAAGAGAGTAGTGGGGCGGGGTTTAAGGATAGTGAGAAGCACCGAAAAAGGAGGGTGAGAGGGAAGTGTATAGTGGTAGTAGTAGGAGGAGGAAGGGGAGTACAAAAAAACAGAGTTTAGCAGAAGTTAGTAGTGGTAGATGAAAGTAGTATAAAAGTAGAAGAAGTAGAAATTTAGAAAGTGTGATTGTAGTAGTATAGTAGTAGTGTGAGTAGAGATAGTAGTAGTGTAGAGTAGTAGTAGTAGTATTTTGTAGTAGTAGAAAGTAGAGAGAGTAGTGTAGACAAGAATGTGAGGAAAAGTGAAAGCGCTAGAGTAGTTGCTGTTTTAGCACAGTAGTGCAGAGTGTTGCATAATTTTATTGTATTGTTGTTGTAGCGAAAAGGGTTTTAGCTCGCGCGCGCACCCCGCACCACACGCACAACCAAACACACACTCACAAACACACAGCGCGCGCGCGCAGAACGTCTTGCGCCCGTGAAATTCTGTTGCGCTTTCAAAAGGTAGGCCATTGTGTCTGGTGGGAAGGATGACAAAAATTAAAAAAGTGCACAACAAACCCGGGGGGAAAAAGTTTAAAAAAAAAAAAAGACATGAGTCTTTTTCCCTTATCTTCAAAAAAAAAGTAAAATAAAAAAAAATGAATGAATAAAAGATAAAAAAACAACCAAAATAAACCCCAAAACCAAAAACACACAAACACACACCCCCAAACACCAAACAAAAACACACACAAACCAAAACACACTGAACCCTACTCACTTCGCCCCCGCGGCGCGCGCGCAAATCCACACACACAACAACCAACACAACACACACACCAACAAAATACCAAACCCCCCCTTTTCCAAAACACACACACACACAAAAAAACCCCCCTTCCACACACTCTCCCCCACAACCCTACACAAACCACACATGTTCCATCTAATCCCCCGCCCATCCTCAACACACTCGCCCCCCCCCCCCTCCCCCCCCCCCCCCCCCCGCCCCCATCCCCACCCCAGCCCCCCCCCCAAATTTTCCCCCTTGTCCAAAAAACCCAAAAACAAACAAAAAGGAACAACTGCAAGAGGAGCAGCCCCGTTTATCCACACATCATCAGGGCACATACACTCACGACGCCCTCGCGCGGCCCAAAAAACACAAACACACACACACAAAAAATCACCTTTGGGGGATGCAGACCCTCCCCGCGCCGCAATGATGCACACACCATACGCACACATGCACAACCACTCTTCTCTTTTGAGGGATCCCCCCCAAACACAAAACAACACAACACACAACACACACACAAACGCACGCGCTCCCCACCCCCCTCTCTCTTCTCTCCCCCTCTCTCTCTCTTTGAGGTATCCCCCCCCCTTCCCCATCTAAACCCCCACACCACACACACTTAACCCCCCCACCCCCTTCCCTTTAATCAAAAATGCCTTCCCCCCCTCCCCCTTAAACCCCCCCCCCCCCCCCCCCCCCCACCCCACCCCTAATCTTTCCCCTCCATCGGTGCCGGGTTCCCTTATGAAGAAAGACCCCCCCCCCCCCCAACCCCCCCCCCCCCTAACCCCCCCCCCCCCCCCCTATGGGCCCCCCAAAACGCAATCCTTGGAACAAATACTACTAAGGCGAAGAGGAATACACCATTTTCCCCCCCCTCCATACACCCCCCATCAAATTTCATACAATAACAGAGAAACCTCAACCCTCAGATGATTTCTCCCCCCTTTCCCCTTTTCCCCCCCCCCCCTCCCCCCCTCCCCCCCCCCCTCCCTTCCCATTTTCCCCCTTGGGGGTGGGGGTGGGGTGTGTGTGTGTGGGGGGGGGGGGGGGGGGGGGAACCCCCTTTGTAAAATACATTCCCACCACAACATGATGTTCCTAGTTGGGTGGTGGGCGGGGCCCCGATTTAGGCGTTAAACGGCGCAAACACAAGGGGAGTTTTTGCTTAATTTTTTTTTATTTTTTTGACAATCTTTTTCTTTTAGCGTTCAAAGAGGGGGAGGGGAGGAGGGGAAAAAGAAGAGGAGGGAGGAGGAGGAAAAAGGAGGGGAGGAAAGAAGAAGAAGAGGGGAAAAGGAGGAGGAAAAGAAAAAAGAAGAAGAAGAAGAAGAAGAAGAAGAAGAAGAAGAAGAAGAACAACAAAACAACAACAACAACAACAACAACAACAACATCATCAAGAAGAAGAAGAACTAAAGAAGAAGAAGAAGAAGAAGAACAAAACAACAACAACAACAACAACAAATCATCATCATCATCAAGAAGAAGAGAAGAAGAAGAAGAAGAAAACTAGAAGAAGAAGAAGAAGAAGAAGAAGAAGAGTCTTCAACAACAACAACAACAACAACAACAACAACAACACCAAGCAGCATCCACACTTTTTGGAAATTCTGTGCTAGGAATTCTCTCTCTCTTTTCCATTCCTCTCTTCGTTGTTTTCGGCCTTTGTTCGTTTTCTTCCTGTCACCTTCCACCTCCTCCTTCTTCTTCTTCTTGTCTACTTTCTGCCTTCTTGGGCCATTCTCCTGCCCTTGTATTTCACCCTAGAAAGACTTGATTCAAAGATAGGCTAGCCTAACAGTTCTCTTTCAGATGGGCTGGGCTGGGCCTTGACTTGTCAGGTGCTTACCGGCAGCGTGACGCATGTTTTTTTGGGGTCTCTTGTGACAGACTACAGTAGTTGCTGTCTGAGCGTTCGACGGCGAAGAAGGAAGAAGGATGAATTTGGCTGTTTTTCTTTGGTTCCGTAGTTCGCCAATAGTGGGATTTTTGCGTGTGTGGTCCTTTTTTTTTCTTTTCTCCTGTTAACGAGGTAGCCACATTCCGACTTCATGGATGGATAAATGAATAGGGGGAGCAGCGAAGAGAGAGAGAGAAAGAGGGAGAGAGAGAGAGTGATTGCGAGAGAGAGAGAGAGAGAGAGAGAGAGGAGAGAGAGAGAGAGAGAGAGAGAGAGAATGTAGGTCATCAAGTAATATATAAATGTCAAATCTCCTGTACAATTTCAGCAATCAATACCATCAAGTTTCTTCGCCTCTGTGTATAAGTGTGTGTGTTGTGCGCGGTTGGGGGGAGGGGGGGGGGGGTAGGTGTGTGTGTAAGTGTGTGGGGTAAGTGTGTGTGTGCGCGCGCGCTTGTATGCATACATATTTCTGTGAAGCACTTGCGTTTTTGAAGGCACACACGTCTCTCTCTCTCTCTCTCTCTCTCTCTCTCTCTCTTCTCTCTCCTCCCCCCCCCTCTCTCTCTCTCTCTCTTCCCCCCTCTCTCTCTCTCTGTCCCTGTCTCTTTCCCTCTCACTGTCTCTGTCTCTGTCTGTCTTTCTGTCTGGCTCTCTGTCACTCTGTCCGTCTTTCTTTCTTTCTTTCTCTGTCTCTTGTTTGTCTGTCTCTCTCGCTAACAGTACTATACTCTGTCCTCATACAATCTCTCTCTCTCTCTTTCTCTCTCTCTCTTTCTCTCTCGCTCTCTCTCTCTCTCTCTCTCTCTCTCTCTCTCTCTCTCTCTCAAATGCACACATATTCACACCTTGTTATGCCGGCAGATCAAAGCATCCGTCGCATATGCAAAGTCTTTGATGTCACGCCTCAGTGGTTGAGGGTTGGGGGTTTGGGGGGGGGGGGGGGGGGGGGGGGGGGGGGGGGGGGCGGGGGGGGGAGTGAAGAGTAGCAGAAGCACACAGCAGCAGTAGACAGAGAAAGAGAGTAATATGCATGCAGTGCAGGCAGTGCATCGGCAACACGCATTACTGGTGTGCTTGGTCGATGAGAGCAGTTGTGGTACAATGGAAAAACACTCTTTACACACACACACACACACACACACGCGAGAGAGAGAGAGAGAGAGAAGAGACAGACAGACAGACAGAGAGGAAGGAGGGAGAGAGAGTGAATGAATGAGAGAGAGTGAGAGAGGGAAGGGGGGAAAGAGAGAAGAGAGGACTCGAACTGGAACTCAACTCGAAAGATTTATTCACTAAAAGGCCATTGGCCCATACATGAAAGGGAGGTTGCGGAACTGCTTAGTATTTTAGTGA
>CM054136.1:91651942-91664442 GCA_028751875.1 Rapana venosa | reverse complement strand
AAAATTGCGTTTATCTTTTAAGTCTTTCTGGACAACAACAAAAAAATTGGCAGGAGAATGGAACCAAGAAGGCAAGAAAATAGACAAGAAGAAGGAGGAGGTGGCAGGGGCAAAAAAAGGAACAAGGCTGAGGGGGGAAAAAAAAGAGAAGGATAGACAAGAGGGAATTTCTAGCACAGAATTTTTAGAAGGTGGGGATGCTATTTTAAACTGACAGGCCCCTGGCAACCCTAATGGGGGGGGGGGGGGGGGGGGGGGGGTCTTCTTTAAAAGGTGGGAGTTTTTTGTGTGTGTTGGTTTTTTTTTTTGGGGGGGGGAGTGTTTTTAAGATGTCAGTGAAGTGATTTAGCTATATATACCTAAAGATTTTAACGTCACCAACATAAACTTGATAAAACACCAGCAAGAGAAAGACGACGCTAGCCCGCGTATAGCCAGCAGTATAGCCTGTTGACCACCATTCCGAATTAACTTTTTGCGTTCTTCTAGACTAGGTCTTGTCCTGGCATGTGCAGTCAGTTACCATGAGAGAGAGAGAGAGAGTATTGCACGCCAAGACCCCCGGCAGCTATACTAGCCTAGAAATGGATAGTGATGGCCGAGGTTTTGATGTGGAATAAACCCACGCATGCAGAGACAACCAAGAATCTTTCTCTCTGTGTCTCTCTGTCGCTGTCTGTCTGTCTCTGTCTGTCTGTCTCTGACTCTCTGTCTCTGTCTGTCTCTGTCGCTGTCTGTCTGTCTCTGACTCTCTGTCTCTGTCTGTCTCTGTCTGTCTCTGACTCTGTCTCTGTCTATGTCTCTTCTCTCTCTCTCTCTCCCTCTCGGAGAGGACTGGATGTTAAAAAAAAAGAGTACATAAGTGCTTGTTATTCATTATCCTCGAAATAAAACAGTTTTGATTTAATTTGATTCTCTCTCTCTCTCTCTCTCTCTCTCTCTCCCCTCTCTCTCTCTCTCTCTCTCTCTCTCTCTCTCTCTCTCTTGTACACTCTCTCTCTCTCTCTCTCTCCTCTCTCTCTCTGTACTCCCTCTCTCTCTCTCCCCTCCCCCCCCCCCCCCCCCCCCCCGTCCCCTCTCGCCCTCTCCCTTACTCTCCTCTCTCTCTCCCTCCCTCCCTCCCCTCTCCCCCTCTCTGTTACTCTCCTACAGCTCCTCTACTCCCCCCCCCCTCTCTCTCCCTCTCCTCTCCTCTCTACTCTCTCTCTCCCTCTCTCTCTCCCCCTCTCTCCCCTTCCCTCCCCTCCTCTCCCCCCCTCTCTCCCTCTCTCTCTATCCCCTCTCCACCCCACCCCCCACTCTCTCTCTCACTGCCTCTTCACTTGTCCCTCCTTGTTCAGTTCTGTCACTATACTTCACCAAGTACATCCATCACTTGTCAACTGATTCCTTTCACCCCTTTTGCGCAACATCCCTTGTCCTATCCTCCTCCTCCTCCTCCTTCTCCTCCTCCTCCTCCTCCTCGATCTTCGTCAACGAGATGGACTTTCCTAGCTAGCCACCTGTCAGTCAGTCAGTCAGTCAGTCAGACAGTCCTAGCGAGAAAGCTGGGACCTGCATCCTTCCCTTCTGGAAAAATGTGATCTTTGTGGTTGGTTAGTGGTGTTGGTGGGGGGTAGGGGTGGTGGGGGTGGTTGATGGTGGTTGGTGGTGGTGGTGGAAGTAGTGGTGGTGGTGGTGGAACACAGCTGACCTAGCTTACCTACCTAACCTCCTTACTGGGGGGTGACCAGTAATGTTTTGTTGTTGTTGGCTTCAACAGAATTTATTCCAGAAAAGTGTCCCCCCCCCCCACCCCCCAAAAAAAAGCACGAGAGCATACCTTGACAGATACAGCAAAGTAAACTTGTGGTGTGTGGTGTGTGTGTGTGTGTGGAGAGAGAGAGAGAGAGAGAGAGAGAGAGAGAGAGAGAGAGAGAGAGAGAGAGAGGAGAGAGAGAGAGGAGTCCTGTCGTATCCACATACCCACGTTGTGACGGATGATTTCACATCGCAACAGATGACTGATGCAACAGGCGACTTGACACATCAATGTACTATCATTGATAGTTGTATGATTATAATCATCATTTTTTAAAGTGGATTTGAGCAAATCTTTTTTTTGTTGTTGTTGTTGCTGTTATTGTTATTATTATCTTTATCGTTCGTTCCAAGGTTAGAGCTCCAAGGTTCACCAATGATGAGATTTTTGCGTGGGCGTCTTCCTCCTCTCCCCGGGCCCAGCCACCACCATTTAGGTAGCCGCATTCCGACTTCGGAGATGATATCTTAACATGACACCTGCGAATGCGGGTTTTGTTTGGGTTTGTTTTTTTGGGTTGGGGTTTGTTTTTTGGGTTGGGGTTTGTTTGTTTTTTTGTCATCCGTTCCTACCGGCACACAATGACCTTGCTCGAGAAAAAATTTCTGGCCCAAACGGGGATCAAACCACCGCACACTTCCGACCCGGACTTTTCGCTTTCTAGACAGGCGCGTTACCTCTAGACCACCGAGTTGACGTCTAAACGGTTTCATCCTACCGCCCTTCCTTCTAGTAAAGCAGTTTTAGTGATTATTATCGATCACTCGCTGCTGCTGCTGCTGCTGCTGCTGCTGCTGCTGCTGTATGCTGCTGTTGCTGCTGCTGCTGTTGCTGCTGCTACTGCTGCGGACCTTGCCAATCCGCCCAATACGAAAAGAACCGGTAGGTAGGTTGGGCCCGAAACTTTTCTCCTCATCCGTTAGACCATGAGTGGTGGTCTGGGTTCTAGTCTTTCGGATGAGACGATAAACCGAGGTCCCGTTCGTTACACTTAATTATTAAGCGCACGAAAAGAACCCCACAGCAACAAGAGAGTTGTCCTGGCAAAATTCTGTTTTCTAAAACAAAAAAGCCACTCTGATAAAGAAATCAAATACAGTTGCAGACAGGAAAAAAGAAAAAAATGGGTGGCGCTGCTCTTGTGGCGACACGCTTAATTTGATAGGGCAACAAACACAGTTGCAGTCAGGAGGAAAAAAATAATGGGTGGCGCTGCTCTTGTGGCGACACGCTTACTTGATAGGGCAACAAATACAGTTGCAGTCATGAAAAAAAGGGTGGCGCTGCTCTTGTGGCGACACGCTTACTTTGATAGGGCAACAAACACAGTTGCAGTCAGGAAAAAAATAATAATGGGTGGCGCTGCTCTTGTGGCGACACGCTTACTTTGATAGGGCAACAAACACAGTTGCAGTCAGGAAAAAAAATAATAATGGGTGGCGCTGCTCTTTGCGACGTGTGGCGAACAACACGTCAGTCGTATAAAGGGTGGCGCTGCTCTTGTGGCGACACGCTTACTTTGATAGGGCAACAAACACAGTTGCAGTCAGGAGGAAAAAAATAATAATGGGTGGCGCTGCTCTTTTGGCGGGCGACGCGCTCACCCCGAGGAGAGCAAGCCCGAATTTCACGCAGAGAAATCTGCCTGTCACTTAAAGTGGTATAAATAAATAAATAAATGAGGTTGCTGGACATTGACAGTGCAGTGCAGTGTCAGTCAGTTATTTGCACTCAAACGCGCTATACGGCTGCCTATTATGGCGAGATGCTTGTAAACAGTCCTACAACGCAAAACTTCTCATCCGGTGTATTTCCTATCTCACATTGATTCCCAAGGTGGGATGATGAGCGAGTCAAGAGTGTGGCATGTTCTGAGTGACCTCCCAGAGTGTTAAGCTGGGGAACGCACAACAACAGCAACAACAAAACAACAAACGCGCTATACGACCTGCCTACCAGCCGTTCTGGCATTTTGAGCGAGCATGGCAGTTATTGCTTGCTCATGGACAAACACGCGGTGTACTTCGATTGATTGATCAACTCTGGCCTATCGCGTCGCGGAGAGAGAGAGAGGAGAGAGAGAGAGGAGATGGAGAGAGAGAGGGGAGAGAGAGAGGGGGGGGGGGGGGGGTAGGGAGGGGGGGGGGGGATCGAAGATGAAGGTCTAGGTCAGGACTCTGGCACACACTCACTCACCCATACCCCCGGGTGACTTGGTGATTCTTCGGTGGTGACTTGGGCTGTGTGAAACTTGCTGACTAGACCCAGTTCTGCTTGACTTGACTAGCTTGACTTGAGTCGACAATGAGTGAGAGACTTGGACACGCGTCTGTCTGTCTGTCTGTCTGTCTGTCTCCTTGAGTTCTGTCTCCTTGGCTTTTTTAAAATATCTGTCCTGTCTGCCTCCTTGACTTTCGTAGAGGTGGTGGGACTTGGGGTGGGGGGTGGGGGGGGGGGGGGGGGGGAGGTGAGGGGGTGTGTGGTTAAGGAACAGTTGTGAGATTCTAGAGGGATCGTTGATGTCATCCTGACAACTGCATGTTCCACTGCCTTTACTCTTAGAACTGCCTATCTTGGGTATACAGTCAATTTATTCGTGTGTTTATATCCATTTCTTCCACCACCACCCTCTCTCTCTCTCTCTCTGTCTCTCTCTCTCTCTTTCTCACATACACACACAAGCACATACACACACAAGCACATGCAAACACGCGCGCACACACAACCTACACACACACAATGAGAATATAAATATACATACATGAGAGAGAGAGAAGTTGGTTTGAATGCCGGTGTGTCCTTATCACCAAGTAGTGAATGGACATTAAACAAAAACAAACACACACACACACACACACACACACACACACACACACACACACACACAAGGCGCGTGTAGCGAGAAATGGATTTTTAAAAAATATTTAAAGTCTAGAAATGGTTTCCAAACTGCAAAGCTTTTTTTTTTTTTAAGTCCTAACTTAGTTTGAGCAGCATATAATTTGCACCTCAAATTTCTGTCTTTCTTGTCTTCCTTCTTTCTTGTCTCTTTTAAAGTGGTTCCTTCTTCATTTATTTATTCATTCATTCATTCGTTTATTCATCTTTTTATTCATTCCTGTACTTTTTTTGTTTTGTTTTTGGCCTTGCTGCTGGCTTTCAAAAAGTTTGTTGGCTTTTTCGGTTTTGTTTTCTTTGGAGCGGGGTGGGGGTGGGGGGGTCTGTGTGTGATTTTTTCCCCCCGTTCAAATGAGAAGCTAGCGCTTCAGCGCTTTTACAGGTTTCCATGACAGGGTGGCTGAGATGCCGACTGCCTTTCTCCGTGGTCAGTGATGGGGGAAATGGCGTGACATCCTCGCTGAAAGCTGACGAAGAAGACATCCTCATTTTAGTTCTGTTTCAGTTCCGTATTCTCCAAAAAGGAAAAATAAAAAAATTTGGGTGGAGGTGTGTTCAACTTATTGCCTTCAGTTTTGTGGAGGGAATAGACTGTGTTCTTGTTACTACAAGTTGTTACTACTACTTCTTCGTCGTCGTCGTCGTCGTTGAACGCGCAGACGGTGATTATTGTTGTCTTGTCATAATTATTATGAGCGAATACGCGTTGCGTTGCCGTTAAGCGCCTGACAAGTCAGGCCCAGCGCATCCGACTTGGGCGTGGAAGAGAATTGTTAAGCCTATTTTTAAAGTCTTTTTTTGGGGGGAAGGGGAACAGAAAGGCGGGTGAATGGACCAAGAAGACAGAAAAAAGACAAGCAGGCGACATTTCTTTGGATTTTTTGGTTCTTAGACAATTTGCGTAGGGATTTCCGCCGTTGCGTGTACAATTTGCATAAAATGTTCCACAGACTTAGCACGAAACAGTCGTATCATGATTATTATTCTTTTTTTTCGAGGATAATGGAATAAGCACTCATGTATGTTTTTTCATCCAGTCCCCGTGTGTATGCAGTTTTGTAATTTTTGTCATCCGTTCCCACCGGCACACAATGACCTGCTCTTCCGAAAAGCGGAACGGGTTTTAACGTGTGCGCAAGATGTTCTGCGTGCGTTCGCACAAGGGACCTCGGTTTATAGTCTCATCCGAAGGACTTTGGGGGAGAGTGGATTCGGAAAAATCCTCTTGAACGAGAATCGAACCCGGGTCAGCAGATCACGAATACATCACTCTAACCACCAGGCTATCCCGTCCCCCGTAAGCTTATGGTTGCGCTTTTACACTATTGTGTGTCGTAGTACAAGTATGCTGGGTTTTTTGTGTGTGTCTGAAATCTATGTTGAAAACAACCGCGCGCTACATTACAGTAGCAGCATAATGCATTCCCGTTTGACGGACGCTATAGCCGAGTGGTTAAGACCGTTCGACTTCAATCCCACGGGTCCATGAAGTCCTGGGTTCGAATGCTGGCAGCGTCTGGTGAATTGAAGGAGGGACTTTTTAACCATCTCCCAGGTTAAATCTAAGTGCAGACCTGCCAGTGCCTTAATTCCCTTCGTGTATATATATACACATGCAGAATTTTTATTCTAATTTATTTTTATTTTATTCTTTTATATCGAGGATAATGGAATACGCACTTATGTACTTTTTTTTTTACATCCAGTCCCCGAAGATCAAGTATGGAAGTTAAAGATCCTGTGAATCGTGTCAGCGTTCGATGGGTTAGGGAAACACGAACACAGTTACCCAGCATGCATCCCCGAAGTCGGAATGCGGCTACCTTCATGGTGGGTTTTTAAAAAACAACAACCAAAAAAACTGTCGCATACAGCAAAATCTCACTGTTGGTGAACCTCGGAGCTCTTGCCAAGGAAACAAAACAAAAGAAAACAAAACAAAACTTTTCATTCAGGCAGCAAAATGTGGTATGATACGAACTGTTTGTGTTTAACTGAACGACTCTGGAGAATGTGAGAGGCTCTTACTTCACAAGCTTTCTATTTTATTGATTTTTAAAAAAAAAATTCTATTTTGCAAAATGTGTGTGTAGTGTGTGTGTGTAGTAGTGTGTGTGTGTGCAGGGTGTGTGTGTGTGTGTGCAGTGTGTGTGTGTGTGTGTGTTGTGTGTGTGTGTGTGTGTGTCGTGTGTGTGTGTGGTGGTGTGTGTGTAGTTGGGATGGCAGAGTGAATGAAAGAACGGTGTGTGTGTGTGTGTAGTTGGGATGGCAGTGATTGAAAGAAACGGTGTTAGTGTAGTGTGTGTGTGTGTGTGTGTGTGTGTGTGTGCTAGTGTGTGTGTTGTGTGTGTGTGCCGTGTGTGTTCTTGCCGTGTGTGTGTGTGTATAGTTGGGATGGGTGAATTGAAAGAGCGGTGTGTGGTGTGTGTGTGTGTTGTGTGTGTAGTTGGGATGGCAGTGGGTGACTAAACGGTGTGTGTGTGTGTGTGTAGTTGGATGGCAGTGGGTGTGAACAGAAAGGTGTGGTGTTGTGTGTGTGTAGGGATGCAGTGGGTGACAGAAACGGGCTTGTGTGTGTGTGTGTGTGTAGTTGGATGGCGTGGGTGGACCGAATGCTTCTCGCAGATTTGTGGAAGAGCATCACTGTGTCCGTAGGTCTTCTCCTGGTGCCGTTGAACGCTTTGGTAATGGATTGATGGATGGTGTGTAGTGTAGTGTAGTGGATGTAGTGTAGTGTAGTGTAGTGTAGTGTAGTGTTGTGTTGTGTTTGTGTTTTGTGTTGTGTGTGTAGTGTGTGTGGTTTGTTGTGTAGTGTAGTGTAGTGTAGTGTTGTGTTGTGTGTGTAGTGTAGGTGTGTGTAGTGTAGTGTTGTGTAGTGTAGTGTAGTGTTGTGATGTTGTAGTGTAGTGTGGTGTGTGTAGTGTAGTGTAGTGTGGTGTAGTTGTAGTGGTTTGTGTGTGTGTGTAGTATTGTGTGTGTGGTGTAGTGTAGTGTTGTGTAGTGTAGTGTAGTGTTGTGTTGTGTGTGGGGTGTGGTGTAGAGTTGTGTTGTGGGTGTGGTGTTGTGTAGTGATGTGGTGTGGTGTGGTGGTAGGGGTGTGTTGTGTGGTGGTGGTGTGTGTGTTGTGTTGTGTGTGTGTAGTGTAGTGTATGTGTAGTATCAGTGTGGTTTTGGGGGGGTGGGGGGGGGGGGGGGGGGGGTATTTTTGTGTTGTGTGTGTAGTGTATGTGTCGTCTGTTGTATAGTGTCGTGTATGTGGCTGTGGACTATGTGTGTGTGTGTGTGTGCAATTGGGTGTGTGAGTGTGTGTGTGTGTGTGTGTGTGTGTGTTCGATTTTTACGTCTGTTCACTTGAAGTGATACTTAGGACAACGTTGCGTTCTCTCTCTCCTCTCTCTCTTCTCCTCTCTCTCTCTCTCTCTCTCTCTCTCTCTCTCTCTCTCTCTTCTCTCGCTCTCTCCCTCTCTCTATCTCTTTTTTTCTACTCTCTCATCCTTCTCTCTCTCTCTCTCTCTCTCTCTGTTGATTTTGGTGGCATGGTGTGATCAGATTTTTCTAACCTATTTGACGCTTCGCTTAATAGTTGCCAAAGTAGCCGGAGACTGAGAAGTAGTTTTTTTAAAGGAAGAGGAAAAGGAAAAAAGATGAGCGAGAGAGATGATAGGCAGATTGTGAGAATATGTCTGTCTGTCTGGTCTGTCTGATCTGTCTGTCTGTCTGTCTCTTCTCTCCTGTGAGTGACGTGAGTGAGCGAGTGAGTGTGTGTGTGTGTGTGGTGTTGTGTGTGTGTGTGTGTGTGTGTGTGTGTGTGTAATGTGTGTGGTGTGAGTGTGTGTGTTTATGCGTTCGTGCTTTGTCAATTATGAGTAAAAGTCAAATTTTTATTTCCAAATGGAACATTGAATAAGCAATGCATTTGCTTTTGGGGTGTTTTTTTTTCCATCAAGCCATCTATCTATCTAGGAACTAAAACAACTTCATGTGTCTTTCTTTCTTTGTATGCTGGTAGTACAAAAACCGGACAACAACAACAACAGCAACAACAACAACAACAACACACACACCTACAACACACCAAGAAAACAACCACTTTTCTTCCACTCAACAACAACACAAATACAAAACACAAACATGTGAACCTGCCATTATTTACTTCTCATGCCCCATCACCCACCACACTCCCCCCCCTCCAACCCACACCCCCCTCACACACAAACACCTTCTCCCCTACCCCTCCTCCTTCCCCCCCCCTTCCCCCCCCCCCCCCCTCTTTTCCCCCCCCCCCCCCCCCCCCCCCCACACAACACACACACTGTTCTGCCAAAGTAAAGTTATAGAAAGAAAAGGCAACAGGAAAGGAAAGAGGACACGAAAAACTAGTATCTAGGCCTTAAATGGGAGAGAAAAATGAAGTGCAAGGAACGTAATGGAACAAAAATCACGCGCCATTGACAGCTTACTGACACGCGCGCGAGGGTCGTTAGGGAGAGGGGGGGGGGGGGGTTAGGGGGCGCCTAGCGAGAGAGGGTCTGTCTATTAAAGGGTGATGATGGTTGAGGGTCTGTGAGGGGGGAAGTGTATGTCATAAACAGCCATTTAGTGCTGCTTGCTTGAAGCCTGTGCTAGGCTAGGCTACCACTAGGAACGAACAGAGATCTATACCCCCCACCCACCCTGCTATGCCTGCCTGTCACTGTCACACTTGATCCTACTACTACTACTACTACTACTTCTACTACTACTACTACTACTACTACTAGCCTAGTAGTCCCCTTTGAGACCTTGTTGGTTGTTGGGGTTTTTTTCTTGGTGGGGGTTGTTTGTTTTTGTTTTTGTTTTTTTTGTTTTAAATGTTTGTTGTGTTGTTGTTTTTTTTGGGGGGTAGATTTTGTTTTTTTGGTTGGGGTTTGTTTTTGTGTTTGTTGTTGTTTGTGGGCTTTTTGGGGGGTGGGGTGGTTTTGTTGGATTTTTTCCCCGGGAGGGGGGGGGGGGGGGTGGTTGGTTTCGTTCGTCGACTATAGAGCTGTGAGGTTCACCCAATTGCGCTTATAAATCCATTTCTATTATTATTATTATTGTTGTTATTCTTATTGCGTATGCGATCGTTGGCTAGGGTGGAGGGAAGGGGGGGGGGGGGTTGTTTGGTTGGTTGGTTTTTTTCCCCACCTGAAGGGGGGGGGGAGAGGGGGGGAGGGGGGGGATAGCTGCATTCCGATTAGGGATGTGTGATCCAGTACGTTCGTGCTTCTGTAACTCACTGAATGGATGGTGACGTGAATTACGGGATCTTTTTAACGTGCATTTAAAAAAAAATCTTCTGAGTGTGTGTACACATACAGCAAAGGGTATTAAGGCACTGGCGAGTCTGCACTTACTGTCTGGGAGGTCGTTAAACTCCCCACCGTAAACAGTGAGAGAGAGAGATGAGAGAGAGGGAGAAGAGGAGAGGAGAGAGAGAGAGGAGAGAGGAGAGGAGAGAGAGAGAGAGACGAGAGAGAGAGAGAGAGAAACAACAAGAAACCAAAAACTTTGTCAATCTGAGCACTGCAGGGGAAAATACACTATAATTACAGGGAAGGAAGATAACCAAAATGATGACTTGCGAAAAGGTGAGAAAGAAAAACCCACGAAAAGCTTCGTTTTTCAGGTTGATGTGATTTTCTTTCCTTAAACTTGGCTTCTTCTTTTTTTTTGACATGGCACATGATCATATAACCACAGGATAGTAACAAACTTGAACAGGGGGAAAGGAGGTGAGGGGAGAGGAGCAGGGAGGAGGAGGTGGAGGAAATACACTTTTTTTTCTGTTTTAAACAAGAACTGACTTGGGTGAGCATGGAGTTATAATACAAGATGCCTAACACGATTAAGTATGAGCCGGCAGTAGGAAGAAAATAAGGATGGATGGGTGGTCTAGAGGTAAAGCGCCTGCCTGGAAAACGAATAGCCCTGGTCGGAAGTGTGCGGTGGTTCGAATCCCGTTTGGGCCCCGAAAAACCCCCCCCCCCCCCCCCTCCTCCCCCCCCCCCCACCTCACTGTATAGTAGCCCATGAGTGGTGGTCTGGGTGCTAGTATTTCGGATGAGACGATAAACCGAGGTCCCGTGTGTCACATATAATTATTTAACGCACGTAAAAGAACCCACGGCAACATTGGGCCTGGCAAAATTCTGTAGAAAAAAAGCCACTCTGACAGGGAAACAAATACAGTTGCAGAGTGCCAGTCAGAAAAAAAATGGTTGCTGGTTTTCACAGATTTGTTTTTAAAAGTATGAAAAAAATCCACTGTGTACTTGGTTGTTTTTGGGGGTTTTGTTGTTGGTTGTTGTTGTTTTTTCTTTTGGGGGCGGGGTGAGGCTATAGATCTTAAACACCAGGTATGATGAGAAAGTGGGAAGTGATCATCAAAATTATTAAGGATTACTTGTGTTCCTACAGCGTTAACCCCCGCGTATGCATATTTGTGATGAGGCAGCTAACAGACGACAAGGGACAGGAGGTACACTGTTTTGCTGGGAAAACAGTTTTAAAAGTTAAATCCTACCAAACTTGTTTGTATTGTCCTGAGTTTTGAGTCAGGGGCTAGTCTTTCACAAACAAACAAAAAAGGGTTTTTAAATTCCTGTGGATGCGTTAGTACGTACGTACCGTACAAATGCAAGAGTAAAAGGTAAAGGTGTCCCATAACCTATGTGGTCGTAGGGGAGCGAGGCGTCAGAGACCTCAACTTCTCTAGGGACCAGCATATTGAGGGCGGCGCCCAATCTCCTCTCCCTCGCTGCTTTACCTTCCCTGACCCCTAAAGAGGGCAGATACCCATTTACAGCTGGGGGAAAACTGTACTGAAACCAAGGCGCGCAAACGGTCACCCATCCACTTGCTGACCACGCTCAACACTGCTTCAAACATTGGCCAGGGAAAAGCGAGTGTTCTGACCACTGAGCTTTCCCGTTCCCCCGTAATGCAAGAGTGATAATAATGTATGAAAATAGAAGGAAAAGTGCTAGGCTAACCGTGGTGTGTAGCCTATTGAGAGTAGGTGGGACTTGAGCAAGCGAGTCAGCCAGGGAGGGACTGAGGGAGACAATGGGATGTGATGGACTAAGACAGTTTGGAAGATCGTAGGATGATCAGGAGGGTTAGGGGTGTCTACCTTCATAAATCGCCCTGTCCGGAGAGAGAGAGACAGACAGACAGACAGACAGAGACAGAGGGAGGGAACCAGTTGTATTGGGGGTGGTGGGGGTGGTGGGGGGATTTGAATTATAGTAAGTAAAGTAGCCGGGTTGGGTGGGAAAGGGGGTCAGGGGTGGGTTGGGGGTGGGGGAAAAGGGTTTGGGGGGGTTGTGGGGGGGGGGGTATCTTATCGGGTTAACATCGCTGGATTTAAAAATGCGGGATTTGGCTTGAGAAAAAAAGATTTTGCCTTAAAGTATATAAGCGCATACGGGACGGGAATTTAATGGTGATCTTTGTCCTCTTATCTATCTGACTGACGGGTTTGTTCTCTTCTGCCCTGTCTTTTTGCCTGTTTTTGGTCCTCTCTCCCCCCCCCTCTCGTTTTCTAAATCTCTCCCCTCCCTCTCTCTCCCCTCTTCTCTCCTCTCGCCCCTCTTTTTTTTAACGGGCCCAATTGCCCAAAACTACTCCCATACAAAAACCCACAGACACACAAAAACAGGGACTTGATGTATAAAACAATTACATGATGCTTTTTTCCCCTCACCTCGAAAACATTGTTTCACAAAATATTTCCTCATCTCCCTCTCCCCCCCCCCCCCCCTGGGCTCTCTCTCTCTCC
>CM054136.1:91644442-91646942 GCA_028751875.1 Rapana venosa | reverse complement strand
ACCTTCCCTCACCCTAAAGAGGGCAGGTACCCATTTACAGCTGGGTGAACTGGGGGAACTGTACTGAAACCAAGGCGCGCAAACAGTCACCCATCCAACTGGTAACCACGCTCGACGCTGCTTAACTTGGCTGGGGGAAAGCGAGTGCTCCGACCACTGAGCTACCCAGTCCCCGCATTGGTTACTTAATGCTAAATGCGCTTTCTCGTGTACAAACTGCCAACGCTACAAAAGAGAATGTTCACGATTTGGTTTAAACTAAATGTTTATTCAGAAAAAGGAAACTCATTGTACACAAATGTATTCATTTTTTGGAACAGCAACAAGCTAACAGCTTTGGGCCGAATCTTTTCCCCCCCATCCATTAGACCATGAGTGGTGGTCTGGGCGCTAGTCTTTCGGATGAGACGATAAACCGAGGTCCCGTGTGTTACACAAAATTATTCAGCGCACGTAAAAGAACCCACGGCAACAAGAGAGTTGTCACTTGCCAAAATTCTTAGAAAAAGCCACTCTGATAGGGAAACAAATACAGTTGTACACCAAAAAAAAAGAAAAAAAAAAGGGTGGCGCTGCTCTTGTGGCGACGCGCTCTCCCCGGGGAGAGCAGCCCGAATTTTCACGCAGAGAAATCTCGTGACGTAAAGTGGTATAAATAAATAAGTAAATAAATATAGTGTACGCCACCATCAAACAAAACCAAATGGTTATTTGGCAGCTGAACAAAACATTGTCACAACAACTTAATCCCAATGAAACAAGTGTAATTAATAAATTAAAGCCATCATTTCTAAACTTGCTGCCTTTACGTTTATGGAAACTTTGAAACCTCGTAATTATTTGCGTATTGATATTATATATATAATTTTTTTAAGTCAGAAGAAAAAGGAGAAAACAAGACTAAATCAGAAAAGAACAATAGGAATGAACAAAAATAAAGTCGAGAGACATGGAAGAAGTATTAGCTGTCACAGGTATCACAACTTATGCTTACGACTACACAGTGAAAAATGTACTAAATTGATAATATTAGATAAAAATCATACTGATGATACTGTTGCTACTACTAATACCACCACTACTACTACTAAATATAAATATAATGATAATAATACCACAACTACTAATAATGATTATAAAGATAATAAAGAAGCAGCAGCTGGTTCAGGCGAGGTAAACGAACTGTGCAGTATGCATTTAGCGCAAGAAAAAGAACCCACGGCAATCGCTAGCAAAATTCTGTAGAAAAAGGCCACTCTGATAAGAGAAACAAATACATTATGCAGACAGGAAAAGAAACAAATAATGAGTGGCGCTGCTCTTGTGAGAGGGGAAGGGGGGGGGGGGGGGGGGGGGAAGGGCAGCCCGAATTATACGCAGAGAAATCTGCCGTGACCGAAACTGTTCAACTACAAATACTGAGCATTGGAATGAACTGTCGGCTGTAAACAGTGCACACTTTCATTCACAGCTGCTAATGCAACTTCTTATCTAAAACTTACAGCAAAACCTGATCATCCACAACGCTATCTGAAAGTGTTACTTTCAACTTAACACCATCGAAAGCTGTATCATTACAGCCAAATGATGCATGGTAGTAACTCATTCTCCTCCCAAAATGAATGATTTGATCACTTGAACCGCCTGCTCCCTATATAACCCTTTCTCACCTGTTAAGGGGGCGCCCGAGCCTATTAATGTAAACAGCCACTTCAGCAGCCTATTAGAAGGGTGTAAGAGCTAATAGCACCCCCGTCATCGGAGAGACATAAAACAGATAAAACTGTCCCCGGCCATGATTTAGGCTTTTGCCGCCGTTCCGTCCACGATTACTGCGCCGACCCTGACCGAGAGAGTAGAGTAGAGAGAGAGAGAGAGTGCAAGGCTGTCTAAGCTGGTATGAAAGGGGTTATCTTCGCCGCGGAGTACGCGAAAACGAAACGACGTGTGAGTTTCGAAGCGGTGCGAGTTGCGGCGCTTGTTGTGTTGATGGTATGGCTCTCCTTTTTGCAGCGAAGTGAGTGAGTGGCCGCCTGCTTTGCCAGTGCGTTGTTTGCCCCAGTGTTGACGGCACGTGTGTATCGTAACCGCTTCACTGATCTTTTTGCACACCCCCGTGTCGTAGCAGTAGCGTAGTAGTAAAGTCCTCTAGGGGGGAGCTTGGAGTTTATTGGGCAGCAACAAAAGCCCTTTTGGACCGAACTGTGCAGAGACTTCTTCTAGCCTACACACAAGTCGAACGAGCGCTCCACGTTTGAAGCGAGCGTAGTGTTAGGCTGTTGCTTCTGTTTCGATTGTGTGAGCGTTCCGAGACTTGCTTCGCAATCAAGCAAGTGTTTTCGGCATTCGCCGAAGTCTTGTCATTTGCTGGGGACCTAGGGAGTGTGAGTGGGGGTCAGTAGTTCGTGGCCACTCATTTCGTTTTGTGTTAATACCCTGGATTTGTTTTTCTGCAACCGAGAGGAAGAAGCAGACGACAGCTATTTCAGTCTGTGGAAAC
>CM054136.1:91636942-91639442 GCA_028751875.1 Rapana venosa | reverse complement strand
CCCGACCAACCGTTCATATCCTTCCCATGCAGAGGAGGGAGAGAGACAGAGACAGACAGACAGACGGACGGACAGACAGACAGACAGACGGACGGACGGACGGACAGACAGACAGACAGAGAAAAAGAGCCAAACGCATATGAATTCATACACAGACACCCTGTTACGAGGAAGATCATTCATGGTGTTAGCAGATCTATCTATATTATATATCTGTAACCGGGCCTATCCCATTTGCTATATATCTGCATTATATTTGTTGACAGACATGTCAGATACGTCGTATGTCTTTGCGTGTCAACTTTGTCAGTCTAGTTGGTTATCTTGGCGGCTATCCCATAATCATCACGTAGCATGCACAATGCCACATGCAGTAGATCATATTGAGATGAGCACAAATTTATGCATTGCACTGCCGTTAAGCTCCTGACAAGTCAGGCCCAGCAGTGCATCCGACTTCGGCGGTGGGAGAGAACTGTTATCTCCTAAGTACTTTCTGTTGGGCGGGGGAGGGGGAGGGAGAAGCAGGAGCAGACAGAAGGGGAAAAAAAGACGAAAAGAAGGTGACAGGAAGAAACAGAACAAAACGGAAACAAACAGAGGGATAGAAAAGAGGGAATTCTTGGCATAGAATTTCCAGGAGGTGGAGATGGCTATTTATACTAGCAAGCCTCTGGCATCTTCTCCTCAACGGGGGAGGGGGCTTGGGGGCTGGGGTGAAGTTCTTAGAATGATCTTAATACTGATCTGTTAAAGGCTTCCTGCGTGTGATGGTGCTATCTCCTAAGAGAGTTCAGGTTATTAATTCATATTCGTATATATTTATTTATTTGTGTTTTCCAATGTTCATGCATCTACTGTCTGTGTGAAAAGAAAAAATGACTGAGAGGATTTTTTTTTTTTTTTTTGTGGGGGGGGGGGGATCGATGTTTGAGAAGGAGAGGGTTTTAGAGTTGGTTTTTTTTTTTGGTGTTTTTTTTTTTAAGGGGGGGGTGGGGGGGGGGGTCGATGTTGGAGGAGGGAGGGGGGGGGGTTAGATTCACACTTAGAGGTCGACCTTGCCCCATAATGCATGCATGTCTGCTCAACATTTGACATTCTTCTCCAATATTTTTTTTTATTTGAAAGGAAAACGGTTGTGGGGTGGGGTTTTTTGGTTGTTGGTGGTTTTGTGGGGGGGGGGGTTTTTCTCAGTTTTTAAATTTTTTTTTTTGGGGGGGGGAGGGGGTGTTTCTGTGTGTTTGACTGTCAGACTGGTGTTTCCCTGCCCATCGTGATAGACTTGGTGTAGAGTTCACACAGAGTTCAGTCTTTCCTTTGAGGCCCTGCCTGCACATTTGTGTGCAGTATTCTTCTTTATTCTTGTGTGTGTGTGTTGTGTTGTATGTGTTGTGTGTGTGTGTGTCTGTGTGTGTGCGTGCGCTTTTTAGTTTGTTAGGTTTGGTTAGAGTGGGTTGGTAGAGGTGGGGGGGGGGGGGGGGGGGGGTGTCAATCGTTGTCTTTTAATATATATATATATTTTTTTTTTTTGGGGGGGGGGGAGTCTGTATGTGTGTGTGAGAGAGAGGGAGAGAAAGGAATCTGGCTGACTGACACACAGGGCGTTGTTAAGCTGAGTAACGTCCAGCAACAAGCACTACCACCAACCAACCAACCAACCAGCCAGCCAACCAACCAGCCAGGCAACCAACCAACCACCCAACCAATCATCCAACCAACCATCCAGCATATCAAACCATCTAGCCATTCTTCTTCTTGTTCTTCATCTCTTCTTTCTTTCTTTTCTTTCTGTCTTTCTTTCTTTCTTTCTTCTCTTCTTCTTCTTCTTCTTCTTTTCTTCTTCTTTTTTCCTCCTCTTCTTCTTCTTTTCTTTTTCTTCTTCTTTTCCTCTCTTCTTCTTTCTTCTTCTTCTTCTTCTTCTTTTTCTTTTTCTTCTTCTTTTCTCCTCCTCTTCTTCTTTCTTCTTCTTCTCTTATTTCTTCTTCTTCCAACGTTCAGTCAGCAACTACGTATTGTTGTCTCTCAACATGAGCACCAAAAAAAAAAAAAAAATGCGTTGCGCCGCCGTTAAGCGCCTGACCGGTCAGGCCCCGCGCTTCCGACTTCTCAGCGTGATGAAACCGTTCAGCCAGACCAACATCTCATCCCTATGTTATCATGCTATATCTTATGATAGCACCAGACACCATTTTTCAAGCGCATCACACCCCCTCCCCCTCCCCTCCTCCGCCCAGCTCTCATTCTCTGACGTCTGTCTCCTCTTGTCCCCCTCCCTCCCCCCTGTTTTCTCTGTGGTGCGTGTGTGTGTGTGTGTGTGTTGGTTGTGTGTGTGTGTGTGTGTGTGTGTGTTGCGTGCGTGTGTGGTTGTTTGTGTGTGTGTGTGTGGTGTGTGTGTAGTGTGTGTGTGTGTGTTGGTGTGTGTTTGTGTGTGTGTGTGTGTGTGTTTGTGTGTGTGTGTGTTTGTGATGTGAGTGATAAATTGTCCAGAGAGGTTGGGTGC
>CM054136.1:91618585-91636442 GCA_028751875.1 Rapana venosa | reverse complement strand
CGTGCCCCTTGCGTGTTGTCCGTACGCAAAAACCCATGTAATCATCGCGAGCCAGTAAAACGAAAAATCTATTTACACATGCTCTCTCTCTCTCTCTCTCTCTCCTCACTCCCTCTCTCTCTCTCCTCTCTCTCTCTCTCTCTCTCTCTCTCTCTCTCTCTCTCTCTGTCACACACACGAAACACAGACATCTACATGCACGCATACACAAAATGCGCATAGATCTCTCAGTGACTCCAGCGTCCACTTGTGAGCGGAAACAGTAGGGAAAAAGAAGAAGGAGGGGGGGGGGCAAAAAATGGAATGCGAATAGTTTTGCGAATGAAGGGAAGGGGGGGGGGGGGGGGGGGGGGGGGAAAGTTAAAATTTATTTTGGCCTTTGCACAATATATATAGTGAGCAAGGCAAAAAGGTAAGTGAAGGAAACGAAATGCAAAAAGAGATCGTCACATTTTTCCATCTAAGCCGGGAGAGAGAGAGAAAAAGGGGGGGGGGGGGGGGGACGACGGAGAGACAGGCGACAGAGTATTCAGACACACACTCAGAGAGAGAGAGAGGAGAGAGAGAGAGAGAGAAGACACACAGAGAGAGAGAGAGAGAGAGAGAGAAGAAGTGTATTGGCTTAATGAAACCACGATTTTTAATAGCCATGCATTGTTCTAACCACAGTCAGCCCTTGCCTCACTGGAAATGAAGAATTATGCGGACACACGCTTGGAAACTGCAGTCTTCTATCTTCAACGGAAATATTAGACCACACAAAGAGAAAATTGGATTACACCCCCTTCCCTTCCCTCACCTCTCTCTCTCTCTCTCCCCCTTCTCTTCCCCCCCCCCCCCCCCCCCCCCCCTCTCTCTCTCCTCCCTCTATCCTCTCACCCCCTCTCTCTCCCCTCTCTCGTTTTTCCCCCTCTCTCGTCCCCCTCCCCTCCCTCTCCCCGTGTGTGTGTGTGTGTGTCCCTCTTAATCCTTTCAGAATCCTTACAGAATCCTTATCAATAAATCATCCCCCCCTCTCTCTCTCCTCTCTCTCTCCACTCTCTCTCTCCCCTCCCCCCCCCCCCCCCCCCCCCCATCTCTCTTCCTCTCTCCCTCCCCCCTCTCCCTCGCCTCTGTCCCCTCTGAGTTTGTCCCCCCTCCCACCTATCTTCCCTCCCTGCGCTGCTACATAAACCACGTTAGCTTTTCGTTGTGAATGATGATGTTGATGGTGATAATGATAGTGATGGTGATGATAGTGATGATGTTGCTGCTGCTGCTTCTGATGATAATTATTATGATGATGATGACAATGCTGCTGCTGCTGCTGCTGATGATGATGATGATGAAAATGTTGCTGCTGATGATGATTATGATGATGACGATGATGAAAATGCTGCTGCTGCTGCTGATGATGAAGAAAATGTTGCTGCTGATGATGATTATGATGACGATGATGAAAATGCTGCTGCTGCTGCTGATGATGATGATGATGAAGAAGAAGAAAATGCTGATGATGATGATGCTGAGGAGGATCATGATGGGAATGTGATGATGTATGCGGCAGCAGAGAGCGGAGGCAGTGGAAATAATGGGCCATAATGTGATGGCATGTGGCCTAGCATATCATTGTTCAGGCAAGCAGGCAGGCAGAAAGAAAACATGACAAAAAGACAGAAAGAAAGGCCTCTGCAAAATGACCTGGAATGCAGACCTGTCAGGACCGTGTCAGTTTATGCTAACGAGCCTAGGAGGGAATGGGGGGTGGGGGTGGGGGGGGGGGGGGGGGGGGTGGGGGGGGGAGAGACAGAATGAAGCGGAGTGTTTTGGTTTTAAAAATGTGCATTGAATTTGAGGATGTTGTTGGTTGGTAGATTGAGTGGGGGGTGGGGGGGGAGGGGGTTTTGGGGGTTTTTGTTAGGGTATCTATTGTTGGTTTGTGTGTCATGTGCCTGTCTGGCTGGCTCTCTCTCCCTCTCTCTCTCTCTCTCTCCTCTCTCTCTCTCTCTCTCTCTCTCTCTCTCTCTCTCTCTCTCTCTCTCTTCTCTCTCTCTCTCTTCTCTTTCTCTCTCTCTCTCTCTCCTCTCTCTCTCTCTCCATCCCTCTCTCTCTCTTTCTTTCTTTCTTTCTTTCTTTTGATGAAACAATATGATACAACATATCTCCTTCCCAAGATGTATTAATACAATATTTATATCCGGTTTTCATACTTCTTGTTCCTCTCTCTGTCTCGCTGTCTCTATCTCAGACTGTCTGTCTGTCTATCTAGCTGTCTGTCTCTCTCTCTCTCTCTCTCTCTCTCTCTCTCTCTCTCTCTCTCTCTCTTGTGTATCTGTTGATATCCATGTGTGTGTATTTTCATATGTATCATCATCATGTTTTTGTTTTTCTTGCAGCTTTTTCTTTTCATTTTGGGGGCTGGATGAAGAAAAAAACATCTTGTTACTTAATCTATTACCCCCGTGAAATAAAAATTGCGTTTGCGTCTCTATTATCTCTCTTTCTCTCTGTCTGTCTCTCCATCTCTCTGTCTCTCTCCATATCTCGCCCCCCCCCCCCCCCCCCCTCTCTCTGTCTCTCTCTCTGTGATATGATATTATATAATGCTTATTGTGTAGTGTCATATTTTGAGGCGTAAAGCGCTTTATGCTTCTTCTGCCAAGACGAATGGAAAGCACTCTAAATATTCCACGTACGTTTGGTTTTTCCTCATCCTCTTCTTCCTTCTCCTTGTCTTTTTCTTTCTTTCTTTCTCTCTTTCTCTCTTTCTTTCTTCTTCTTCTTTTTCCTCTTCTATCTCTTTTGCTCGTCCTCCTCCTCCTTCTTTTTTCTTCTTCTCCTCCTCCCCCTTCTCTCCACCTCCTCCTCCTCCTCCTTCTTCTGCTCTCTTCCAAGCTGTCTGTTTTATCATTTCTTTCGGCCTCATCTTCCTCATATTAGTCTTCTGCTCCAATTCTGTCATTATACCATCTTCAACCTTACACCTCTTCATTTTTTTCTATAACATCATTCATCTCTCTCTCTCTCTCTCTCTCTCTCTCTCTCTCTCTCTCTCTTTCTTTCTCTTTCTCTTTCTCTCTTTCTTTGTTTCTCTCTCCCACCCCCCTCTCTCTATCTGAGATATCTCCCTCCCTCTATCTCTCTTTCTCCCCTTTCCTCTCTGTCTCGCTCGCCCTCTCTCTATCTCTCCTCTCTATCTCTCCCTCTCTCTGTCTCCCTCCCACTCTCTCTGTCTCTATCTCCTCTTTCTCTCCCTTTCTTTCTTTCTCACTCCCCTCTCTTCTCTCTCTATCTCACCCTCCCTCTCGCCTCTCTCTCCGTTTCTCTCGTTCTGCCCCCCCCCCCCCCCCCTCTATCTCCCCCTCCCCCTCTCTCTCTGTGCATGGAAATGAGTATGGAAAGGTTTGATTTTTTCGGTGGTCCAGGTGGTTTAGCACTAAACACTTTCCTGCACGAGAAATCTCAGAAAGTTCGTCTGTTGGTAGATGAATGTTGTGCCAGCTAGGGGAATAGTGCCACGCCAAAACGTGGAGGGAAAATGCCATGCCAATTCAGGATTTGACATCATCGTGACGAACTTTCCCCCCTCCCATTCACTGAGACCTTGAGCGGTGGTCTGGGTGCTAGTCTTTATTTTATTTCGAGGGTAATGGAATAAGCACTCGTGTGGGTGGGTTTTTTTTTTTTACATCTAGTCCCCTTGTATATGCAATTTTGTAAATTTTGTCATCCGTTCCCACCGGCACAAAATGGCCTATTCTTCCGAAAAGCGGAACGGGTTTTAACGTGTGCGCAAGATGTTCAGCGTGCGTTCGCACACGGGGCCACGGTTTGTAGTCTCATCCGAAGGACTTTTGGGGGAGAGTGGAGTCGGCACTGATGTCAACTCTTTGAGGAAAAAATCCTCTTGAACGAGATTCGAACCCGGGTCAGCAGATCACGAGCGCGTCACTCTAACCACCAGGCTATACCGTTCCCGTCTTTCGGATGAAAAGAACGATAAACTGAAGTCCCCGTGTGCAAGTACACATTCAAAACAAAACAAAAGAAAGAAAGAAAAAGAAAGGGGAAAAAAGTACTCATTCAGCACACTGTACCAAAAAAAAAGAGACCACAGAATTAATATGCCCAGACCCTCGGGGGAAAAAATGCCAGGCTGGTTGGGGGTGGGATAATCTTTGTAGGCCAGTCTGTGTGATATAATCTTTATTAAGCCCGCTGTGTCAGTTTTGGGGGCGATTATGCCATGGCATTTAGTTGCCTGAGTGTTAACATGCCGTATGAATGAACTGGCAGTTTTGAAGCAATGTCACGTCGTGGTTTGGTTTGTTTGTTTCGTTTGTGGTGGGTTTTTGTTTGGTGTGTGTGTGTTTGTGTGTGTGTGTGTGTGTGTGTGTGTGTGTGTGTGTGTGTGTGTGGTGTGTGCGTGCGCGCGCGCGCTTGCGTGCGTGTGTGTGTGTGTGTGTGAGAGAGAGAGAGAGAGAGAGATTGAGATTCAGACTATTTTATTGCCATTTAAGTCATGTAGACTTATTTGACGCAACAAAAACATTTAGGTGTGGAGAGGTGTGTGTGTGTCTTGTTTGTTGGGGTTTTTTGGTGGTATTTTTAGGGGGGCTGGGAGATAATGCCATGTGTGTTGAGGAGAAAATGTCATGTGCGTTGAGGGATAATCCTCAACCAGGAGGAGATAGATGGGATAATCACGCCGTCGGTCATTCTTGTTTAGTCAGCATCATGCCCAGCCAGGTGAAGAACTAGTAGATAGATAGATAGATGTTGGACCATGACCATTTAGCGTGAAGGAAATCCTGGGTGGTGTGTGTGTGAGTGAGTGGATGTGTGTGTGAGTGTATGTGTGTGTGTGTGTGTGTGTGTGTGTGTGTGTGTGTGTGTGTGTGTTTTGTGTGTGTGTGTGTGTGTGTAAGTTGTGTATAATGCTTCTCCCATTTTCTTTCTTTTTCTTTCTTTCTTTTCCTTTCCTCTCTGTCTTTCTTTCATTTTGTTCTTTCATCTTTTTTCTCTCACTTTTCTGCCTTTCTATCTATCTATATGTCTTTCTTTCTTCCTTGTACCCTTTTCCGTTTGTTTCCCTCCCCCCTTTTCCTGTGAAGGTGATTATTAGAACATACATGTATACGACGAAACGTTGAGAGAAGAGAAAGATCACGCATAGTCTAGTTTTCTTTTTGGTTTCTTTTCCATAATGCTTTCTGCATGTTTTTCTTTCAATCAATCGTGCGTGTATGTACTTGTAACGCTGTATCTCCCTTTTTAGTGCATGATGATGATGATGATGATGATGATGATGATGATGATGACGACGATGAATGTGGTGGTGGTGATGATGATGGTGATGATGATGATGATAGTGGTGGTGGTGGTGGTGATGATAATGATGATGACAACGACGATGACGAGGGTGATTGGTGGTGGTATAGTGTTATTAATTTTGTTGTTGTTGATGTCTTATTTTCGTTCCTCGACAAAGCTCTGAGGTTCACCTATGCTGAGATTTTGCGTATGCGACCGTTTTTGCCCACCGTGAAGGTAGCCACTTTCCGACTTCGGGGACGTGTGCCGGGTATGTCTGTGTTTCCGTAACCCAGCGAACGCTGACACGAATTTCGGGATCTTTAACGTGCATATTTGATCTTCTGCGTTTGCTTTACGCCCAGTGCAGTGAGTGAGTGAGTGAGTGAGTGAGTGAGTGAGAGAGAGAGAGAGAGAGAGAGAGAGAGAGAGAGAGAGAGAGAGAGAGAGACTAAAGAACATGTTGCGCACACGTTAAAACCTGTTCCCGCTTGTTGGAAAGAAGGCCATTGTGTTGCCAGTGGGAACGGACGACAAAAATCTACAAACCTACACACGCACACACGCACGCACGCGCGCACATGCGCACACACGCACACACAACACACACACACTGTCTTTCTCTCTTTCTTCTCTCTCTCTCTCTTTCTCTCTCTCTCTCTTTCTCTCTCTCCCCTCTCTCTCTCTCTTCTCTCTCTCTTTCTCTCTCTCTCTCTCTCTCTCTTTTTCTCTTTCTCACTCTCTCTCACACACACATGCACGTCACACACACACACGCACACAACACACACACACAAACACACGCACACACAGGGACTGGATTTTTTTTTTTTAAATCACGTGAGTGCTTATTCCAATATCTTCGAAATAAAAGATTTTTTTTTTTTAATAAAAAATAAATAAAAGTGGACGCTGAAAGGAATGGACTGCAATGCGTTTCGTTTGTTGATGGTGATGGTGATGTTGATGGTTGTGTGTTTTGTGTGTGTTTCAGAGGGGCCTGTCATGGCCGTAGTGAAGTGGCGAGCGGTGTGGTTGTTACTGCTGCTTCACTGGGCCAGCCTTCTGTGGGCCAGTGGTGAGTACTTCTGTGTTTTCTGTGCGTTTATTCATTTATTTATCTATGTATTTATACCACAATAAGTCACGGCAGATTTCTCTGCGTGAAATTCGGGCTGCTCTCCCTCCCCCGGGGAGAGCACGTCGCCACAAGAGCAGCGCCACCCATTTTTTTGTTCATGTCTGCAACAGTATTTGTTTCCCCTATCACAGAGTGGCTTTTTTTTCTACAGAATTTTTGCCAGGGACAACTCTCTTGTTGTTGCCGTGGGTTCTTTTACGTGTGATAAATAATTATGTGTAACGCACGCGGGACCTCGGTTTATCGTCTCATCCGAAAGACTAGCGCCCAGACCACCACTCATGATCTAATGGATGGGGAAAAAGTTTCCGGTCCAAACGGGATACGAACCACTGCATTCTTCCGACCTGGACGTTTCGCTTTCCAGACAGGCGCGTTACCTTAAGACCACCGATCCACTGTGTGTGTGTGTAGGGGGGGGGGGGGGGGGGGGGGCAGAATGTGGGTGTGTGGTTTGGGGGGGGAGGGATGTTTTGGGGGGGGGGGGGGGGGGGTTTGGTGTGGTGTGTTGTGGGGTGGCGTTAGATTCAAAGCTTTTCAAATGGTATAGGACGAGAGAGAGGAGGATGTGGTGTGTTGGGTGTGTGTGAGGGGGAAAGGGAAAATGTGGTGTGTGGTTGTGTGTGTGTGTTCTGATAAATGGCAGAAAATAGAAGTAAGTTGCAAAAGACTCTTGAAAAAAAACAATAACAACACCATCCCCCACCCACCCCACCCCCTCACACACCCAAAAAGGGTTAATTTTCGTATCAAAATATGAGCTCAAAGCCTCCACAACACAGTTCATTCAAAACGATTTGATAACACAATATTATTTTCTTCACGAGATAGCTCCGCAACGCATTCCCACCTCCCCCCCTCCTCCCTCCCCCCCCCTTCACTCCCCCTCCTCCCCCACCCCACCTCTTGCCTTGCCAGTGATTCTTCTTCCAATGACTCATTCTTCTTTTACTCTATAAAACCTATTTCAGCTTCATTCCTCATACACAGGAGAGAGAGAGAGAGGGGGGGGAGGATTGGGGGGGGGGAGAGAGAGAGAGAGGCAGATACAGAGAGGGAGAGAGGAGGGAGGGAGGGAGTAGAGGAGAGAGAGAGAGAGAGAGAGAGAGAGAGAGAGCAGAGAGGAGAGGAGAGCGGAGGTCATGTCATTGCTGAATGTCTCCAAAAATGCCCGTGGCTAGCTCGGTTGGTGGTGATGTTGAGTGGTTGGGGTGGGGTGTGGGGATTGGGGGGGGGGGGGTTCTGTTCTGCTCTGAGGTGGGGGGGGGGGGGGGTCTTGGCCTGTCTGACCCCTTTCTCCCTCTCCTCTTTTCATTTTTTCTTCCCTGGACCTTTTCCATTATTAACCCCACCACCCGTACCCACCCACCCCTCTCCTCCTCCTCCTCCTCCTTTCTGTCTTTACCACACATCCTCACCCACTCACCAGTCCCATGTCTCCCTTCAGTTTTCTGTTGTCCGTTTTGTTGTTGTTGTTGTTGTCCGTTTTGTTGTTGTTGTTGTTGTCCTTGTTGTTGTTGTCGTCGTTGTTCCTTGGTGGTGGTGTTGTTGTTTTTAATTCAAAGAAGGTTGTTGGTGTAGTTGAAAAGAAGACAGTGCGGGTAGGCTATGAAATGAATGAACACAAGACTGATGTAATGTTGAGTTGCCAAACTTCTATCACAGCGCTAAAAAATAAAAAATAAAAATAAAACAACAACCTTGCGTGAGTATGATGCGTGTACGCACTGCACGCACGCACGCACGCACGCACGCAAGCACGCCTGCGCGTGCACACACACACACGCTCACTCACTAATATCACTGAAAGTGAACAGAGGTTAAGTTGAACATACACACAACACAACACAACCAACACCACACACACACACACACACAAACACCCACACCCACCCCACAAACACATACACTGCACTCACAACACACTACCACACACCACAAAACACACACACACTACACACACACACTACACACACAAAACACACACACAAACACACACACACTACACACACACAAACACACACACATTCACACACCAACACACACACACACACACACAAAACAGACAATGTATCCACAATGTACAACAGTTCAAAACATTTCCCCTGTCATTATGTAAACCTGTAGTCACTAAAAAGAATTTTTAAATAGAAAAAAAAAACACCTAGGGGAGTGGCCGGCATGCGAGGATGAACCGAAGATAAGAAAAGAAAAAAAGATTTAAACAGAGAGAGAGGGGGGGGGGGGGGGGAAGAGAGAGAGAGAAAGAGAGAGAGAGAGAGAGAGAAGAAAGAAACAATTTTGAACAATTTTTATTTTTCAGAGGGTAGTAGATTAAGCATTACATGCTTTATTTAATCAGCTCAAAATAATATATTAATAATAGAGAGGGGGGAAGAGAGAGGAGAGAGAGACAATGACAATGCAAATCTATTTCGAGGATAAGGGAATAGCACTCATGTGCTTTTACATCAGTCCGCCGTGGGAGGGAGGGAGGGAGAGAGAGAGAGAGAGAGAGAGAGAGAGAGAGAATAATGTAAGTGGGGGATAGTTACCTACCTTGTTTTCTTCCATCACCAAGAAAGAAAAAAAGAAAATACCTCCTCAAGGTTGTTTTGGTTGGTTGTTCTTGTTTTTTTTGTTTTTTTTATAAAGTGGGGGGTAGTGAGATGGAGGGGAGGGGTGGGCGGGTATGGAGGGAGAAGATGGAGGTCGTGGGAGGGGGGGGGGGGGGGGGGGTGAGTGAGTGTCATCTTCAGTTGTTATTGTCCATACTGGTGGACCCCCCCAGTGTGCTGCGAAGGCTGTGGGGGGAGGAGGGGGGGGGGGGTAGGCTGGGGGGGGGGGGGGGCGGGGGAGGAGGGGGGCAGGGGGGGATGGGGAGGATTACTTACCTGACCTAGGTATGTGAAGAAAAGCCTTACTTACTTACTTACTGTACAGGGTATTTGTATTGTGTGAGGCATTATTCACACGATGGGTCGGCTGGCCTATGTGTGTTTCTTTACCTATCTTTTTTTTTTAAAATACGTGGGTGTATGTGTGTGTGTGTGGGTGTTGTGTGTGTGTGTGTGTGTGTTGTTGTGTGTGTGTAGGTTGGGGAGGGGGGTTGGGGTTGGTTTTGGGGGGATTGGGGGTTGTGATTTATGTACTTTTAGTTAGTGCTGATTTTCTCTGGGTGTGGGGTGTGAGAGAGAAAAAAGTGTGTGTGTGTGTGTGGGGGGGGGGGGGGGGGGGGGTTGATGGTGGGTAGTTTGTCTTTTGTGGTGTGTTTTCGGTCTTGTCTTGGTTTTATTTTCGTTTCTTGTTTCTCTCTCTCTCTCTCTCTCTCTCTCTCTCTCTCTCATCTCTCTCTCTTCTCTCTCTCTCTCTCTCTCTCTCACTCTCTCTCTCTGTTTTCGTTCGTATGTCTTTTTTTTTCCTTTCGTAAATATTGCCATAGGATGCTAGAATAGCTATAGCTAGTTTACACTATTACATTTTCTCTTTTCTTCACAAGCTTTTTCTATGAATTTTTTTGGTGTAATTATCATTTTGAACTTTTATCATTTATGTGTCCTTACTGTTATGTACGCTGCTTGAGTTTTTGTTGTTTTTGTTTCTGCTTTGTTTGCTTATGTATGTTCATTTGGGTTATGTTGTCGGGGATTATTTTGTTTTATTTTGGTGTGTGTGTTGTTTTGTTGGGTTTTTGTTATTGTTTGGGGGGGGGGGGGTGTTGTTGGGTTTTTTTTTGGGGGGTGGGGGGAAGTATGTTGAAGGGGGGAAGTGGGTGTTTACGGCTAATCGCAAAAATAAACAGGCTCCGCGAACAGCCATTAACAAGAAAAAACACCCCCCCCCCCCCCCCCAAAAAAAAAAAAAAAAAAAAAACCCCCCTCAAAAAGAACTATTTTGTATGTTCAGCAAGTGCATTTTCTCTCTCTCTTTTTTCCTCTTTTTTTTTCTTTTTTTTCATTTAAAAAAAAAAGTAAATTCCCCGTTCCCAAAGTGGAGGCAGGCAGTTGTGGTTTAAAAATAAAGCTAGAGGCAACTAACTCACTCACTCAGATTGGTGGCATGCTCGGCATAGTTTGGACTGTTTGGTCGGCAGTTGTTTCAGCTGTTCAGAAAAGCCCCTCCTGTAAAATAGTGTGTGGGTGTGTGTGTGTGTGTGTGTGTGTGTGTGTGTGTGTGTGTGTGTGTGTGTGCCGTACAGTAGATAATATTCATGAGGCTTGAAATGTAAATGTGGCTTACTTTGGAACAACGTGGATTGATTTCTTGTGGCTGTTGTTGGTTGTTGTTTGGGTTGTTTTTGTTTCGTTGGTTGGTTTGGTTGTTTTTAATGTTGTTGTTTTTAGGGAGTTTGGATGTTTCGTTATATAATATTCAGTGACTTGGGTTAAACAGAACTTATTCTGTGATAATGTTCAGTGACTTCTGTCATTCAAGAATGTATGAGCAGCGTAGTGTTGGTTTTTTTTAAAAAAATTTGATTATCGGTTTATGTTCTGTGTGAACGTGTGTGTGTTGTGTGTGCGTGTCGTGTGTGTGTGTTGTGTGTGTGGTGTGTGTTGTTGTGTTTTGCGTGTGTTGTGTGTTTGTGTGTGTGTGTGTTTGTGGTGTGTGCGTGTGTGTTGTGTTGTGTGTGTTGTGTTTGTGTGTGTGTGTGTTGTGTGTGTGTTGTGTTTGTGTGTGTTGTTGTGTGTGTGAGTGAGTGAGAGAGAGAGAGAGATGAGAAGAGTGAGAGAGAGAGTGAGGAGAGAGAGGAGAGGAGAGAGAGAGAGAGAGTGTGTGTGTGTGAGTGGAGGGGTACTCAAAAGTACCTGCATATTTCTTCAGTTTTGCTTTTTTGTTTTTTATGGGCTTTTTACCTCTCTATTTTTCTTCCTTTTTTTAGTTTCCCTTTTCAGTCATTTTATATATGTTTGCGTCCCACGTGTGCCTTTGATGGGGGGAAATATTGGAATGTACCAGACAACAGCACAGTGCCAGTAACAAGTTGTGTCACATCTTCCACACAGATAAGGGAGGAGGGGAGGGGGATAGCCTAGTAGTTAGAGTGGATGACAAATCTTTTTTTAAATCAGCATACAGAGTGTTGTCGTGTTTAGACACCATCCCCGAAGTCGGAATGCAGCAACCTTAAAGTAGGTTCAAATAAATACATTTTAAAAGTTTTTGAAAAGAAAGAAAGAAAGGTCGCCTTCACAAAATCTCACCATTAAGTGGTGAAGCTCGAAACTGTAGTAAGCCGAAGAACGAAAAACACAAATCGACACAGATGGGACAACCAACAAAAAAGAAAACCCGCATGAACACGGGGACTGAATGCAAAAAAAAGCACGTGAGTGCATATTTCATTATCATTGAAATAAAAGATTTCATAATAATGAAAATGATAATAATAATAATAATAATCATCATGAACGATAAAAATAGGGGAAGGAGGGGAGAATCTGCTGATGAGTTGATCAGTGCGTGGCTCCCTAGTCTCTCCTCACTCAGATTGTTAGTAAAAAAAAAAAAAGTTAGGAGTTAAAAGCAAGGTAACATGACATCAGTTATTAATCTTTTAAAAAAAAAATATAAAAAAAAGAAAGAACAGAACAGAAAGCGAGACAGACTAGCTGGTATTGAATCCATGATACACTTGAGCCTACGTACCTCAGATTGATTATATTCATTATTATGCCTTCGACCTTGATTATATTCATTATTATGCCTTCGACCCTGGAACCCTCCCTCCTCCCTAGCATGCAGTCTTGTTCTCTTGCTTTCCAGCGATCCTGTCAAGTGACTGACTGACTGACTGTAGTGGTGGTGGTGGTGTTCACGTGTGGATGAACTGCTGGTGTGTGTTCTTTTGCAGGTGTGTGTTGTGTGTGTGTGTGGGTGTGTGATGTGTGTGTGTGTGTGTGTGTGTGTGTGTGTGTGTGTGTGTGGTGTATTGTTGTCAGTGCATTATAGTTTGTGCTACTACTGCTTGGACCCTTCTGCTCCCTGCCCTTGTACAATATTATAGTACTGAAGGTTAAGGCTTTTCTCTCTCTTCTCTCTCTATCTCTCTTTCTCTCTCTCTTCCTCTCCCTCTCTCTCTCTCTCTCTCTCTCTCTCTCTCTCTCTCTCTCTCTCTCTCTCTCTCTCTCTCTCTCTCTCTCTCTCTTCCTCTCCCTCTCTCTCTCTCTCCCCCCCTCCCCCCTTTGCCGCTTTACATTAACAATAACAATGTATGGAATTTATATAGCGCTGAATCTTGTAAAGCAACAAATCAAAGCACTCAGATTTTTTTTTTTTAATATCAAGGGTAATGGAATAAGCACTCATGTGCTTTTTTTTTTACATCCAGTTCCCGTGTGTATGCGGTTTTGTAAATTGTGTCATCTGTTCCCACCGGCACACAATGGCCTACTCTTTCGAAAAGCGGAACAGGATTGAACGTGTGCGCAAGATGTTCTGCATGCGTTCGCACACGGGGCCTCGTTTATAGTCTCATCCGAAGGACTTTACCAGAAAGAAAGGAAGCGGAGTTTCACAGTCAGGATTTATCATGATGTATTGTCAATGCATTAGTATGCTACTCTTTGGACCGCTCTGCCCTGCACTACCCTTGTACAATATTAGTATATAAAAAAAGGTAAAGGTCTCTCATAACCTATGTGGTCGTACGGGAGTGTGGCATCAGAGACCTCAGCTTCTCTAGGGGCCAGCATATTGAGGGTGGTGCCCATCTCCTCTCCCTTGCTGTTTTACCTTTCCTGACCCTAAAGAGGGCAGGTACCCATTTACAGCTGAGGGAACTGTACTGAAGCCAAGGCGTGCAAACGGTCAAGAAAAGTGTGGAAAAGAGGGAATTCCTGGCACAGAATTTTACAGGATAGTTATGGCTTAACGTCCTCTGGGGTCACCCCATGTGGAACATTTGTTGGTATGAATTTTACAGAAGGTGGGAATGCTATTTATACTGACAGCACCCCCCCCCCCCCAAACCTTCCCCACGGGGGCAAAATAATCTTGAGTGCAGGGGGATGGGGGGGGGGGGGAGGGGGGGGGGGCAGTGTTTAAAGAAAAAGCGATACAGAGAAAGGATGGAAGTGAAAGTTGAGGTCCTGCTTATTCAAGTAACTAAAAAATATAATTTTTAAAAAAAAGGAACACTTTCAGCTGTTCCATTTTTCTCTTTGGTGTGCACAATCGCTTTTCATAAATTAATTTCTCCCAGCGTGAAACACATTATGTGTAATAATAATAATAATAATGATAGTTTCCGCCTAGGGCACAATTTTGCCCGGGGGTGTGCCTAGTGGGGGGACCGCGCGCCGGGACCGCCCCATGTTTCTACAAGGGTTTTTATTGGAAGTTGGGCCAGGAGAAAGAAAGAAAGACAGAAAGAAAAAGAGTCCCAAGCAAGGGGTGTGAGTGGTCCTCTCTCTCTTTCTCTCTCTTCTTTTTTTCTCTCTGAGTCTCTCTCTCTCTCTCTCTTGGTGTCAACAAGACAAGAAAGAGGGCGAGAGAGAGAGAGAGAGAGAGAGAGAGAGAGAGAGAGAGAGAGAGAGAGAGAGAGAGAGAGAGAGAGAGAAAAGAGGGGGTGCTGGAGTGGAGCAGCCCAACAAGGCGTTTCATGAAGTGAAAGGCGAAGAGGCCCCAGCTCATCAAAGAGGTATTAAGCCGGCCTGGTGTGACGATGGATGAAAGCAAACAGCCATGTGGAGCCCTCCCCACAACAATAGTCGTTCGTCCCCTCCTCATATTGGCTGCCTATAGGCCAGGCAGGCCCGCTTGCCCTGCCAAGCCTTCCTTCCTTCCTTGCCCTGCTGTTTGCACTACTACTATAGCAGCTGCAACACACACACACACACACACACACACACAAACCCTACTCTCACCCCCCCCCCCCCCCCCCAACCCCCCCTTTATATACTCAAAGTAGCTAGCTGTCTAAAGAGTTTCTTCGATCCTCTCAAGATTTCTGCAGGTTTGTTTTTTTCCTTTTTGCATTTCAAGGCTGATGTAGTAGTACTTAGTGGGTGAGTGTAGTTAGCACTTGTGCTCCATACACACTCTCACACACACCTGCAAGCAAGAGATGTGAAAGTATAGTGTGTGTGGGAGTGGGCTTATAGTTTTATACCTGGTCCTTGTTTTTTTCTGTTCCGTTTTGTGTTTTCTTCAAGTAGGCCTAGCGGTACTCCATTCAGAGAGATCTTGCAGGGGATCGGGGTTGGTCCGGGAAAAACTGGAGCTTTACTCTTTGTTTTCCCTCTTTACTACTATATACCCACACACACACACACACACACACACACACACACACCACAAGTGTTAGTCCACTTTCTGCTGCAAGTTGACACAGCTGGGATCAGGCCAGGGCCAGGCCAGGGCATGCAGAACAGAGAAGGCTTCTGCTGCCTTACTTGTAGGTAGAGTAGTAGTAGTAGGCCTAGTGGTGGTAGTAGTATAATTATGAGCAGAGCACACAAACGGGGTAGCCGCTCACTTGAACAGCAGGGTGAACAAATAATGGAGAAGGATTTTTAAGGGAGAAAGTAGGGTTGGAGTGTGGTGGGGGGAGGGGTGTGGGGGGGGGGGGGTGGAGAGAGACTTGGAATAGTGAGAGTTGGAACTGGGAATATCTGGAGGGTTTTGGTTTTTTTAATGGAAGCCAGGGTGAAATAAGTTTACAGGATAGAGTGAATTTGAACACGAAGATTTTTTTTTGTTTTTGAAACCCAGTGTAATAAGTTGACAGAATAGAGTAAATCAAAAACGCCCCCCCCCCCAAAAAAAAAACAACAACAAAACAACAACAAAAAACCCCAAACAAACAAAGTCAGCATGAACTTTAAAAAAATATATATATTTAAAAGGATGAATTGAAAAGATTAGGGGTTTGTTTTGTTTTTTACCAGCTTGCTTTTAAGAGTGCAGGTTTATTCACACTGTAAAGACCAAACACAACAAAATGATTATATTTATTTTTTAAAAAATGATCATTTTGTTTCTTTTTGTTTCCATATTTTCTTGTTAAAATTGGATGGAAATGACTAAACAGAAACGGATTCTAAAAGAACAGTTGAAAGGATAGTTAATTTTTATTAAATTTGTTAAAAGCTTACAGCTACATTACCCTTAACCCTTATATAAAGAGCACGCGTGTCTGTGTGTGTGTGTCTGTCTTAGATTTTACGTCTGTTCACTTAAAAGTGATATTAGACGAGAGGTGGAGTAGGAGTGATGAAATGAGGACTTGAAAGCAAAGAGATAAGTGTTGGTAATGAAAGAGTTTGTGTATGTCCAAATTGTGTGTGTATGAGTGAGTGAATGAGAGAGAGAGAGAGAGCGATCTGTCACCCAAAAAATGTCACACACTAAAGACAACAAAAAAACCCACCCGTCTTCGTTCTATACGTTACAAATCAGTTCGGACACTCTCACACACACTCACACACACACACACACACACACACACACACACACACGGCGGTATAGTACGCCGTTTGCAAACATCCCTTCCTCTCTGTCGTCCGCACTTGTACCTAAGGTAGTCTGCGGTGTTGTGTGTGGGTGTGTGTGTGTGTGTGTAGTTTGTGTGTGTCTGTGTGATTGGGTGGTGTGTGTGTGTGTGTGAGTGTGTGTGTGTGAGATGAGGACTTGAAGCAGAAGAGGGAAGTGTTGGTGAGTGTAGGTTTGTGTGAGCAGAGATGTGTGTGTATGAGTGGTGTGGAGAGAGAGATGTTGTCTGTATGTTTGTTTTCGTGTGTGTGTGTGAAAAGAGAGAGAGATGAGTGATAGGTGCAAGAAAGAAAGTGTGGTGTAGTGAGGCGATGAGAGAGTGTTTTTGTGTGCTTGTCTAGGAGCTGGAGAGAGAGATGAGAGAGTGTGTGTGTGATGTGTGTGTGTGAGAGAGGAGTGTGAGTGTGTGTGTGTTTGTATGTGTGTGTGTGAGAGAGAGAGAGAGAGAGAGTGTGTGTGTGTGTGTGTGTGTGAAAGAGAGAGAGTGTGTGTATGTGTGAGAGAGGGAGAGAGAGAGCGAGCGCGCGCGCGCAAGCGTGTGCCTGTCCGGATTTGACCTTCGCGGTCGGCTGGGCGGCAAACTTCATGAATGAAAGTGCGCGCAAGCGTGCGTGCCTGGGTTAAAGCGAAGGAATGAAGCGCGACAGGACATATTATGTGGCCCGTCAGTCCCCCTAGTTTCCCAAACAACCAACAAACAAGAAAAAAAGGAAAAAAGAAAAAGATAGAAGAAAAAGGAACCCCCCCAAAAAACAAAAATCTGACCCCCCAAAAAACAAAAATCTGACCCCAAAAAAACCAAATCTGACCCCAAAAAAAACAAAATCTGACGAATTCTCTGCCTCAAGGAACGAAAAAACTTAACGAAGTGTGTGTGGGGGGGAAGGGGGGGGGGGGGGGGGGTGGAGGTTGTGGCTCTTTTTTTTTTGGGGGGGGGGGGGTGTGGGGGGAGGGGCAGAAGGAGGGCACTGGGAGGAGGGGAGACAGGTGTGCGAGGGAGAGAAGGGCCGGGCAGGGAGAATGTCAGAGTGTCTTCCGACAAGTATCTGTCACGATCAGAGATGTCACACGTCAAGGGGGGCGAGAAAAAAAAAATAAAAAAAGCTCCCGCGCTTAGCTTAATATTGACGCGACGCGACGCCGCGCCGTACCGTGCCGCGTCGCGTCAGGTCCATCTTATTCGTGTTCGCTCTTTTTAACTGTATAAAAACGTTCTTTTCGTTCACGTACGGTAACGTGTCAGCTTTCGGTATGTGCCCCCTCCCTTGTCCACATCGTGATAAGAATGACAGCGAGGGGTTCGTGTGGTCAAGAAGTATTTACTGTCAAAAGTTGATTTCAAATTGACGGTAATTTGTAAACAAATAATAATGATAATGATGATGATTGATGAAAATAAATAAAGAAAATAATAAGTGAAATGATGATGTGCATCATCAGACTTTAGGTCCGAGATTCCCCCCACTTTGAGGGTGGGGGGTACACGAAGAAATGTTTGGTTTAAACCAAATGATTGTTCAGGAAAGAAAAACCACATTGTACACAAATCCATTTTGGAGGAGGAGCAACAAGCTAATAGCGTATTGTGTGTACTCCACCATCAAACAAAGAGAGCCTTGTTCTTTGTCAGCTGGAACAAAATGTCACATCAAATCAATCCTTTTTCGAAACAAGTGTAAGTAATAACTTAAAAGACATCATTTCAGAGAGAGAGAGAGAGGGAGAGGGAGAGAGAGAGAGAGAGAGAGAGAGAGAGGGAGAGAGAGAGAGAGAGATATGTATATTTAAAATAATTCTTAGGCAAATTCTTACATAAAAATGCCTAAAATACTGTCATTGAAAGATTTTATTTTCTATCCCCCCACCCCCATTCCCACCCCTCCCCTTTTGTTTAATCAATTCTTTGAAAATCATTTTCACAAAGGATTG
>CM054136.1:91578585-91613585 GCA_028751875.1 Rapana venosa | reverse complement strand
TCAAAAATTTTACTGAGAAGCAGTTCTTGATAATAGGTTAATGTTTTTTGGTTTATATTGTTTTGGAAGGAAGGTAGGAGGCAGAAAAGAAAAGAAGGAAAGGAAGGAAGGAAGAAAGAAAAAGGATACAGCAGAAAAAAAGCTAGAACAGACAAGATCTTTTTTTTTAAATACTACTGCAGAAAGCAGTGTCTGTGGATAGGTGATGTGACTGTCGTTGTCATGCATGCATGTGTGGGTTGTTCAAAATGTGTGATGTGTGTGTGGGCCTCGGTAAAGCAGCACAGACATCATATTAAAAGAAGATACAAAACTGAGACCCATAGTATAAAAAGTATGCGGTAGTCTTTCCAGGACTCCGAAAAGGAAACAAAAAATGAACAAGCAGAAGGTTAGCACTATAGCAAAAAAGGCGGGATGCCCTGTCTGTGTTTTTATCAAGGCAGTATAGGGCACTGGTCTTTGACTCAGCGGGGTGGCGTAGCCTGCTGGCTTGTTTGAGGGTGGGGGGTGGATGGAGCTGGCAGCCGACTGGTGTGCATCAAGGATGACACTATCTCCTCTCCTGTCTGCCTGCCTGCCTCCCTCCCTCCTTCCTTCCTGTCCTGTCCTGCCCCGTCTTATCCTCCTCCCTCCTCCACTCTTACTCCACACCAGCCCAGAGCTCTCTATACTAGCCTAGTACATTACTAGCCTAGCTCTGGCCCCCAAAGTGAAAGGTCAGTGGGGTGGGGTGGGCCCTGTAAGGTCTGTGGGGTGGGCCCTGTAAGGTCTGTGGGTGGGGTGGTTGTAAGGTCTGTGGGTGGGATGGCCCTGTAAGGTCTGTGGGTGGGGTGGTTGTAAGGTCTGTGGGTGGGATGGCCCTGTAAGGTCTGTGGGTGGGATGGCCCTGTAAGGTCTGTGGGTGGGATGGCCCTGTAAGGTCTGTGGGTGGGGTGGCCCTGTAAGGTCTGTGGGTGGGGTGGCCTTGTAAGGTCTGTGGGTGGGGTGGGCCCTGTAAGGTCTGTGGTGGGCCCTGTAAGTCTGTGGGTGGGGTGGCCCTGTAAGGTCTGTGGGTGGGTGGCCCTGTAATGTCTGTGGGTGGGGTGGCCCTGTAAGGTCTGTGGGTGGGGTGGCCCTTAAGGTCTGTGGGTGGGGTGGGCCCTGTCCTGCCCCTTTGCTGTAATTTGGGGTGTAAGGTCTGTTGCTGTTAATCTGGTGGCCGTCTGCCGTTAAGGTTAGCTGCTGTAACCCATATACTAGCTGCTGTACCAATATCCCCCGCCCCTTTTTTTACCCTCGGCTAGAGCTTTGAGGTTCACCAATGGTGAGATTTTTGCGTGTGCGACCATACCCTTTCCTCCTCCCCCAACAGTATTTAGGTAGCCGCATTCCGACTTCGGGGATGGTGTCAAAACACGACCGCTCCTGTGTGCATGCTGGGTTGCTTGGGTTTTTTTTCTGTTTCGTGTTTTTGTTTGTTTTTGCTTTTGGGGTGGGGTGGGTTGTTTTTTTTGGGGGGGTGTTGGTTTTTTGTTAAGAAGGGGGTTGTCATCCGTTCGTATGGCTACACAATAGCCTACTCGTCCGAAAGTTAGAACGAGTTTTTAACGTGTGCGCAAGATGTTCTGTGTGGGTGCGTTCGCACAATGGTACTGCTATGGTATATAGTCTCATCCGAAAGACTTTTGACATTCAGTTGGAGACTTTTTTTGTGTGTTTTCGTCAAACTGGGAAGAAAGGACGAGGTCGGGAATCGAACCCAGAACCTCACGGTTTACTTGCTAGGCAGGCAAGGCGAAGGTCTTAACCCGAACCATCCATCCTGCTACCCTCCCTTCTTGATCCCCATCCCCCATTCTATTTTGGGGGGAGTGTGTCAAAGGACTGATTGCTCTGACCTACTATATCTGATGGCTGAATTTCTAGCATTTCTTTTTTGGGGAGAGCCAGATCTTTGGTATTTTGCTTGGTACGTAGGTGAATAGATTAGCCAGTGCCACCACCTGTGTGGTATGGTGTGGCTTTTAAGGAGAAGAAGCCTGATCGGCTAGTGTGTGTAGTGTGGTATGGTATGGTATAGTATTGTATAGTATAGTACAATATAGCACGTATAGTATACCAATAGTTATAGTATACTATAGTGTAGTCTAGTGTTTTAATTATTTAATATATTTATTCTTTTATATCGAGGATAATGGAATAAGCTCTTATGTGCTTTTTTACATGCAGTTTTGTAAATTTTATCATCTGTTCCCATCGGCACGCAATGGCCTACTCTTTCGAAAAGCGGAACAGGATTTAACGTGTGCACAAGGTGTTCTGCTTGCGTTCGCACACGGGGCTTCGGTTTATAGTCTCAGCCGAAGGTTTTTTGGGGAGAGTGGAGTCTCCACTGATGTTAACTCCAGGGGAAAATATCCCCCGTGAGCGGGAATCGAACCCGGGTCGTCAGGTTGCGAGCGCAATGTTCTAACTACTAGACCATCCCGTGTAGTGTAGTGTAGTGTAGTGTGGTGTAGTGTAGTGTAGTGTAGTATGATTAGAGCGGGGTACGAGAAATGACCGGCGGTTTCGTGTGCTTGCTCGGAATGTTTCATGAGGTTGATGACTGTTGTACCACCAGAAAAGGAGGGGGGGGGGGGGGGGGGGGGGGGGGGTCTGACGTCAGTGAACAAGAACTTTGCAGTGCAAGCCTCTTTTTTTTCTCGTGTTGTTGGGGGTGTTGGGGGTTTTTTTTTGGGGGGGTTGGGGTGGGGTTGTTTTTTTCGGGGGTTAGGGGGGGGGGGGGGGGGGGGGGGGGGGTCTGACGTCAGTGAACAAGAACTTTGCAGTGCAAGCCTCTTTTTTTCTGTGTGTTGGGGGTGTTGGGTTTTCTTGGGTGGTGGTGGTGGGGTTGTTTTTTTCCGGGGGTTAAGAGAGGGGGGGGGGGGTTAGTTTTTAGACAATGTTCAGCATTTTGCTTTCAAGTTGTTTTTGTTTGTTTCACTCAGAAAAACAGAACGTTAGGAAACTTAACATGTAAGTAAAGGATTGGATAACTATCGACGATCCTGATTGATAATCGTGATGATGATGACGACGATGGTGATGATGACGATGATGATGATGATAACGACGACGACGACGATGGTGATGATGATGATGATGACGACGACGACGACGACGATGATGATGATGTGCAGGGATACTGATAATCGTGATGATGGTGATGTGGATGATGATGATGATGATGATGATGATGATGATGTGCAGGGCCTCCGAAGGTGAGGGGCCGACCCCACCACAGGCACGTGGCCAAGCGGGGCAAGAACACCAAGCTGCTGTGTCCAGTGGAAGCTGACCCCACGCCCTTCACCGAGTGGAAGAAGGATGGGGAAACCATCCACACGGGCTGGACACGATTCAAGGTAGGCAGGCAGGCAGGCCTGTGTCTGTCAGTTGTTTTTCTCTATATTATAGTCCTGCGTGCCGGTGGTGGTGAAATCAAGTGTGTTGTGGGTTTGTTTGTTTGGTGTATTTTAGGGGTGTGTGTGGGAGGGGGGGGGGGGGGTTCTTTGGTTTTGTTTTGTTTTTGTTTATGTTTTGGTCCACCAATCACAAAAGGCTAGACATACTATGTGATCCACCAATCAGAAAAGGCTAGACATACTTTGTGGTCCACCAATCACAAAAGGCTAGACATACTTTGTGGTCCACCAATCACAAAAGGCTGAACATACTTTGTGGTCCACCAATCACAAAAGGCTGAACATACTTTGTGATCCACCAATCAGAAAAGGCTGAACATACTTTGTAGCCCACCAATCAGAAAAGGCTAGACATACTTTGTGGTCCACCAATCAGAAAAGGCTAGACATACTTTGTGGCCCACCAATCAGAAAAGGCTACACATACTTTGTGGCCCACCAATCAGAAAAGGCTAGACATACTTTGTGGTCCACCAATCAGAAAAGGCTCTGAACATACTCTGTGGCCCACCAATCAGAAAAGGCTCTGAACATACTTTGTGGTCCACCAATCACAAAAGGCTGAACATACTTTGTGGTCCACCAATCACAAAAGGCTAGACATACTATGTGCAGGACACCGTCTACAGAGTTTCGTACTGATGACTCTTTTTCTTTTTAAAGCAAAACAAAACAAACGTCACATATAATACACACTGAAGATAACAATTCACAAAATTTGAAGCCAAGCGTAAAGCTGCTTTGACGGGTAATCTCGTATATTATTAAAAGGTGGTTGTTGGGTTTTTTTCCCCCTTTTCCTTCGTTCTTTGGCTAGAACTCTGAGCTTCACCAATGGTGAGAATGTTGGCGTATGCGCCCGGTTCCCCCCCCCTCCCCCACACACACACACCATTAGGATAGCCACATTCCGACTTCGGGGATACAGTTGCGAATTGAATCTACCAATTTTTGCCAGAACAGTCAGGAAGTACCTCTATTGAGGGTGGGGGGGTAAGGGGGGTGGAGCAGCTCGAATTTCACGTGGAGCAATCTGCCGTGACTTGAAAAGTGGTCTGAAAATGAAAGAATTTATTTTATTTATGTATTCTTTTATGGGGACGGGATAGCTCAGTGGTCGGAGCACTCGCTTTCCCCCAGCCAAGATCAGCAGCGTCGAGCGTGGTTACCAATTGGATGGGTGACCGTTTGCGTGCCTTGGCTTCAGTACAGTTCCCCCAGTTCACCCAGCTGGAAATGGGTACCTGCCCTCTTTAGGGCCAGGAAGGTAAAGCAGCGAGGGAGAGGAGATGGGCGCCGCCCTCAATATGCTGGCCCTAGAGAAGTGAGGTCTCTGACGCCTCGCTCCCCTACGACCTTATAGGTTTTGGGACTCCTGTACACAGTTACCTCCTTATGTATTCTTTTATATCGAGGATAATGGAATAAGCACTTATGTGCTTTTTTTTACATCCAGTCCCCGTGTGTATGCGGTTTTGTAAATTTTGTCATCCCGTTTCCACCGGCACACAATGGCCTACTCTTCCGAAAAGCGGAACGGGATTTAACGTGTCCGCAAGATGTTCTGAATGCGTTCGCACACGGGGGGGCCTCGGTTTATAGTCTCATCCGAAGAATGAAGAAAATGAAAGAATTTATTTTATTTATTTTTTTTTGGTATTCTTTTATATCGAGGAATTTTTTTTGGCAGGTGACCCAGGATGGGCAGCTGCGGATACGGAACGTGCACATGATGGACGCGGGCCTGTACGTCTGCCGGGCCACCAACGGCTTCGGCAGCATCAGCATCAACTACACTGTCCTGGTGCACGGTAAGGAAGGATGTGGTGTGGGGGGGGGGGGGGGGGGTTGTTGTGTGTGTGTGGGGGGGGGGTGTTTGTGTTGTGTGTGTGTTGTTGGGGTGGGGGGGGGGGGGGTGTATGTGGTGTTGTGTGCGTGTGGTGTGTGTGTGTGTGTGTTTCCCCTCTCTGGTGGTATGTGTATAGCGTGATGTTGTGGGGGTGGGGTGTATGTGGTGTAGTGTAGTGGGGGTGTGTGGTTGTGTGGTGGGGTGTTGTTGTGTGGTGTGGTGGGGGTGAAGTGTTGGGTGGGTGTGGGTGGTGGTGGGGGGTGTAGTGGTGTAGTGTTTGGGTGTCGTGGGGTGTAGGGTGTAGTGGGAAGTAGTGGGTGGGTGTGGATGGTGTGTTAGTGGGGGTGTTGTAGTGTTGGTGGTGGGGTGTAGTGTTGTGTGGTGGGGTGTAGTGTGTGGTGTGTGTGGTGGGTGTGTGGGGGGTGTTGTGTGGTGGGGTGTTGTGTGGGTTGTTGGTGTGGGTGTTGGTGGTTTGTGGGGTGTAGTGTTGTGTGGGATGTGGGTGTTGTTGTGTTGTGGGGTGTAGTGTTGTGGGATGTTTGTGTTGTGGGGTGTAGTGTTTGTGTGTGTGGTGTGGGTGTAGTGTTGGTGTGGTGTAGTGTTGTGGGTGTTTGTGTGGTGTGGTGTGTAGTGTTGTGTGTCGTGTGTGGGTAGTGTAGTGTGTGGTGAGTGTAGTTTGTGTGGTGTAGTGAGGTGTGCGTGTGGTGTGATTGTGTGAGTGTAGTGTTATGTGAGTGTTGTAGTGGTAGTATCTGTGTAGTGTAGTGTAGTTTCGCGTGTGTGGTTATGTGTGAAGTGTAGTGTACTGTAGTGCAGTGCTGTATGTAGTGCAGTTGTTGTTGCACTTTTCGGTTTTCTGTTGTCCCGATGTAGTTTTTGCAGTGCAGTGATGTGCAGTGCAATGTGTGTAGTATTGTGTAGTGTAGTGTAGTATTGTGTAGTGTAGTGCAGTGTAGAATTGTGTAGTGTAGTGTAGTGCAGTGTTGTATTTAATTGTGATGTATTGTTGTATGCCTCTTTCAGTCACGACAGATTTCTCTGTGTAAAGGTCGAGCCGGCTGATCATTTTTTTTAAAAAACACCCATAGAATTGCGAGACGGAGTTGGTGTTATTGTGGAGGGTAACATCACTATCGTGTTAGGTTACATCACTACCAAGAAAGAAGTATTCTGCGGTGTGAGGTTTTACATGTGTGCACATTCCTCGTCTCTCAATAGAAAGATTTAGTGCTCCTCTCTGTATGTATGTCTGTCTGTCTGTCTGTCTGTCTGTCTCTCTCTCTCTCTCTCTCTCTCTCTCTCTCTCTCTCTCTCTCTCTCCCCCCCTCTCTCTCTCTGTGTCTGTCTCTCTCTCTGTCGTAGAAAGTGTAGTGTTGTGTGGTGTGGTGGGGTGGGGTGTAGTGTTGTGTGGTAGTTAGTAGTAGAAAGAGTAGGCCAGTGTGTGCCGGTGGGAACAGATGACAAAAATTTACAAAACCGCATACACAAACACGGTGACTGGATGTAAAAAAAGCACACGAGTGCGTTATTCCATTATCCTCGATATAAAAGAATAAATAAAATAAAAATAAATAAAATATATCTCTCTCCCCTCTCTCTCCCCCCTCTCTCTCCCCTCTCTCCTCCTCCTCCTCCTCTCTCTCTCTTTCTCCTATCTCTCTCTCCTCCTCTCTCTCTCCCCCTCCTCCTCCCCCCCCCCCCCCCCCCCCCCCCCCCCCCCTCTCTCTCTGTCTCTCTCTCTCGTGTGTGTGAGAGTTTGCCAAAAGATTGATTAGAAAAGAAAGAGAACACTACTTTCCTACCTACTCTTGTCTTCTCACGCATGTCATCTGTCGCTTCCTTTCTTTAAGTCATCAGTGACGAGGCAATTAGAGAATGGTGTGTAAAAGGCAACGGTAAATGCAGCTTAGAGCTACGTGTCACACACACACACACTCACACACACACACACACAAACACCACACGCGCACGCACACACTTACCACACGCGCACGTGCACACGCACCACCCCAACACACACACACACACATCAAACACACACCATGTCATCAAAACTTAGGCTGCATATCACAAGTGATATTATTCTCCTTGTTGAAACATTTCCGAAAATAAGGTATGTTTTGTTCACACCATTATTATATATTTAAAAAAGAAAAGATGGTTTTTAAGCTCATGAGTGCTTATTCCATTATCCTCGAAATAAAAGAATAAATAAAATAAATTCTCTCTCTCTCTCTCTCACACACACGCACGCACGCACGGAGAGAGAGAGAGAGAGAGAGAGAGAGAGAGAGAGAGAGAGAGGTCTACCATATTACCCACACACAGAGTTAAAGAGTCACAGTTATTAGAGATGTGTGTGATATTCAAATGGCTCTTAAAGGGGTGAGGGTGATGGGAAAGGCGTGTCTTATCTTGGTGAATCCTGCCTTTACATCTTCCCTACCTTCTCGTCTTCCTCACATAACAGTGTCCGTGTGAATGAATGAAGGAAGGAAGAAATGTGGGATAGTGAGCGTGAGAAACGCGCCACTTGATGCACGATTTATTTTAGCGAAAACGAAATCTTAGTTTATTATCTGTTTACATTTATGTCTAAATTACTGTTTTGAAACCAAAGCAATCATTTTCGCATTTATTTTTTCGAGAGAGTACTGTGAATTTTCTGCCATGTTTGTGTTCATCGTTCGTTCTTGTATTTAACGTCTGTTCACTGTAAGTGATATTAGATGTTTGTGTTCATGTAAAGTCTGAAGTATTCGGCACCATTTGTCGCTTAAATCCCCCATATAAAGTCTTAAGTAGCATATCTGTATTCGGCGCTGTTTGTTGCTCAAATCCACTATGTTGTTTTTTTTCTTAAAAAAATTGGGAGGGAAGAATGTGCAGGGGAAAGATGGAAAGAAAAGCAGATTGCGTATTTCGAAATACTGTCGACAAAGCTCGCCAGTATTTCGGGAAGAAACAAAAATCTGGTCACATATTTTGAGAGCCTGTGTTATACTGTGGTAGAAACCATAATGAATAAATAATGTCCTTTAATCTTCCCACTCCTACCCGCCACATACACACTCCCGTACACGTACACACACACATACATACAGACGTACATACATACACACACATACATACGTACGTACGTACGTACGTACATACATACCATATCTATATACGTACATTACATACATACTCATACATACAAATACATACACACATAATACATACATACGTACGTACGTACGTACGTACATACATACATATAATCACTCGCGAACAGAGTCAAAACAACAATAAGCGTAAGCACGAATAATGCATGAATGTGAGTGCATACACATGTAATTTCACTGATGCACTCGGGCACACTACTACTATTACTACTACTACTACTGTTGCTGCTAAAATTTTGCAGTGAGAGGAAGGCCGGGAGGCAAATAAGAAAAGTGATTGTGAGCATGAGAGGACGTGTGAGAGAGAGAGAGAAGGGGGCTACACTAGAGCGGGGAAGAAAGATAAGCTACAATAGAACAGGAGAGAGAGAGAGAGGGGGGGGGGACCTAAAACAGGGGGGGGGGGGGGGGGGGGCGCTACAATAGAACAAAAGACAGAGGAGGGGGGGGGCGCTACAATAGAACAAAAGAGAGAGGGGGGGGGGGGGCGCTACAATAGAACAAGAGAGAGAGGAGAGAGAGAGAGAGAGAGAGGCTACAATAGAACAGCAGAGAGAGAGGGGGGGGGGGGGGCGCTACAATAGAACAGAAGAGAGAGAGAGAGAGAGGCTACAATAGAAAAACAGAGAGAGAGAGAGGACCTGAAACAGAAGAGAGAGAGGGGGAGCCCTACAATAGAACAGAAGAGAGAGGGGGGGAGAGAGAGAGGCTACAATAGAACAGAGAGAGAGAGGACCTGAAACAGAAGAGACAGAGGGGGGAGCCCTACAATAGAACAGAGAGAGAGAGGGGGAGAGAGAGAGGCTACAATAGAACAGGAGAGGGAGAGAGGACCTAAAACAGAAGAGAGAGTGAAAGGGGGGGGGGGGGGGGGGAAGCACTATAACAGAGAGAGAAGGAGAGAGCTACGAGAGAGAGGAGAGAGAGAGAGAGAGAGAGAGAGAGAGAGAGAGAGGGCTACAATGAGCAAGAGAGAGAGAGAGAGAGTAGTAGTAGTAGTAACTGCGAGAGGACCTAGAACACACACAGAGAGAGAAATAGACAAGACAAGACAAGACAGACACACAGACACAGACACACAGAGAGACACAGAGAGCGCGAAGGAGGCCAGATGGACTCGTTGCACGGTGACTGCACTGATGTGAATGGAATTAGTGGCATTAGGAAGGCTGGGAGCGTGGTGGAGCCAGCACCCCCCCCCCTAAGGCAAACTCAGGGCGTGACTGGGCAACTCATCCTGTCCCATCCCCCCATCTGACGTGTAGTGGGGGCTGTGGCTGGTGATGAGAGTCCACCATGATGATAATTCTTCATGAGGGTGATGATGATGAGCAGGAGGAGGAGGATGGTGACGACTCACGTTAGCACCTAGACTCTTCCACACACACACCCCCACCCACCACCCACACCCTCCTCTTTCCGTTTTTTGCCCCCCTCACCCCCCCATCCCCTTTCCCCTCCCTGTGCTGCCACCTCATAGGTCCGTCCTGACCTGTCTTTTTGGGAAGGGAGGGTGGAGGGAGGACTTGGAAGACTAAGGGAAAGGAGGGAGGGAGGTTTTGGGTTTATTTAATTACATGATTGGCTGTCTGGGGTGGGGGGGGGGGGGGGAGGGGGGAGGGAGGAGGGAGGTTGAGTCAGTGGTGGGAAGGTTCCTTGTTTGTCATGTTCGCTCTGTGTCTTGTCACTCACTCACTCACTCTTGTCTGTGGTCGTTTTTTATTCTCTTATTGTGACATGTTCTGTCTGCTTGTCGTATGTGTGTGTGTGTGTGTGTGTGTGTTGTGTGTGTGTGTGTGTGTGTGTGTGTGTGTGTGTGTGGTGTGTGTGTGTGTGTGTGTGTGTTCGTATTATTTGGTCATGTCTGTATCTCTCTGTCTGTCTGTCGCTCTCTCTGTCTGTCTGTCTGTTCTTCTCTCTCTCTCTCTTCTCTCTCTCTCTCTCTCTCTCTCTCTCTCTCTCTCTTCTCTCTCTCTCTCTCTCTCCACTCCTTCCTCTCCCAGATTTTGTGCGAGTACAAAAAAAAAAAAAATAGTCACAGATAACTTGCGGGGACAGATGGTTAGAAAAAGTGGGCTGGAATATTGGCGTTGTGTACAAGCATGATATGTCGCATTTCTGATTTCTTTTGCTGTTCTTTTTCTTCTCTCTCTCTCTCTCTCTCTTCTCTCTCTCTCTCTCTCTCTCTCTCTCTCTCTCTCTCTCTCTCTCTCTCTCTCTCTCTCTCTCTCTCTCATCTCACTCACTCACTCACTCACTCACTGGTACAAAGCTATTTCTAATTAAGAGACAGAAAATTGAGTCTCCTGTCCACCTAGAATTTTGCAACTCTTGATGTTTATCATTTATGCGTGTGTGTTCTTTTCACTTTTTTCCTGATATACGCAGCCTTGTGTTTATAGAGATTTATGTGCCTTGTTCCTTTTCTTCCTGTCACCTCCTCTTTGTCTATTTTCTGCCTTCTTGGTCTTCTCTTCTGCCTTTTTCTCCAGAAAGATAGCAAATCTCGTATGCCGAGGTCGGATGCGCTTAACGGCAGCGTGACGGACGCATTTTCGCTCATATAACAGACAACAATAGTTGCTGTCTGAGCGTTCGACGTCAAAGAAGAAGAAGAAAGACAACCAGCCACCCCCACCTCTCAACCAAAGGACACTGTACTAAGGTGAAGGTAAAGGTGTCCCATAACCTATAAGGTCATGGGGAAGCAAGATGTCAGAGACCTCACTTCTCTAGGGGCCAGCATATTGAGGGCGGCGCCCATCACCCCTCCCTCGCTGCTTTACCTCCCGTGACCCTAAATAAGCAGATACCCAATTTACAGCTGGGTGAACTGGGGGGGATTGTACTGAAGCCAAGGCGCGCAAAACGGTCACCCATCCAAGTGGTAACCACGCTCGATGCTGCTTAAACCTTGGCTGGGGGAAAAGCGAGTGCTCTGACTACTTGAGCTATCCTGTCCCCAAACTGTACCATACTACAGCTATTCCTGAGTGACAGTGGTTACTCTATACATATCACCCCCTCTGCCCCCCCCCCCCCCCCCCCTTTTTTTATTTCCTGACCTGGGACCATGAACCTATAAGACTTCCTTCTACCCCCACTTCCCCTCTTCTGGTAGCCTAGCCTAGCCTAGAAGGCTCCAGGACCAAAATTAACGAGCGGTTCGCGCTACCAAAGCGATCCAGGCGTCGCCAGAGCTTCACGGTAAGGGGATCGGGATCGCCAGGGCTGCTTCTGGCGTGGAGGAGGAGGAGGATAGGCCTAGTTGGCCTTAGCGCTGGGCGAATTTGATCTGGCCCGTAATCCTCTCCGGGGACCTCTGCTTGCCTCCATAGGCTAGTGTCTTGTTAGAATGACAGAGTGGACTGTCTGTACCGTCTGTACTGTCTGACTGTCTGTCTCCATCGCTGGGCTGGTTTGATACTGAACACTCCTTCGTGTGGTAGCGTGGGCTAGCTCTGCCACCTGCTACCGTTAACTGGTGGTGGCTTGACTGATCGAGCTCTTGCTGGGTATTATAGCTTTGAAATTGATAGTGTCCTGGGACTTCGCTGTTTTTGTAAGCCTGTGTGTAGTCTGAGGGTCGGGGGGGGGGGGGGGGGGGGGGGGTCGAGGGGGGGGGGGGTTGGGGTGGTGGGGGGGGGGGGGGGGGAGTGAAGTCAAGTCATTTTTTAGAGATTTCCGATGGGCACATTGGATAGTAATGCATTGCTTTTTTTTTCATCAGCCATCTATTAGGAAAAAACATAAAAACAATGTATGTGTGTAACGAATGGTTAGCGGTTTTTGCAGGCCATCGGCTGTGTGTAGAAGAGACGATTATTAATTATGAGCAAAAATGCGTTGTCTGCGTTTTCCCGCCTGACAGTCACGGCCCCCCATGACTTCGCTCGTAGGGGGAGATTGTTATTGTTGTCGTTGGCGGTGTGGGAGGGTGCTGTGGGGGGGGAGGGAAATGGTACCAAGAAGGCAGAAAATAGACAAGAAGGAGGTGACATGATGGAAGGGAGAATGCGGAAACAGAGAGAGGGATAGAAAAGAGGGAATTCCTAGCACAGATTTTCCAGAAGGTGGAGATGCTATTTATACTGACAGGACCCCCCCGGCATCCCCACGGGAGAGTTATGACGTATGAGGCAATAATAGTTTTGGTTTCTAAGCTTCAATGATTCTACATCATACACACAGCAATTTTGAAAACCGATTTCTGTTATGTTGTTACATAGATATAGTAACTGTAACTGAGATTTTGATGGGAAGCAGTAGTAATAAAGTCATAAAAACTTCTCTTTTTTTACGATGAGTAAGAACATTTTGAGGACAGACCAACATGAAATACACAGATCTTCTATACATTGTTTGTCATAATTATTGTCTTACAGATTGGAGGTCTTTCATTTTGTTGGGTTGAGTGAACAATGCTATTCAGAGACAATGTATTCGCCCCAGTAAACTCTGTGTGTGTGTTGTCAAGTCAAGTCAAGTAAGTCAAAAATTTTATTTCAATGTACATTTGAATAAAGCAATGCATTGCTTTTTTCACAACATCTATCTAAGAAAAAATTTCGTAATGATTATACTAAGACACTAATTTTTTCATCATTTACCATTAAATTAAACCAGTAAAAAAAAAAAAAAAGAGAAAAAATAGATAAGAAATACATTGAAAATACAAATTACTACATATAATATACACGCACACACAAAATCAGCACACCTAGCGCGTGCGCGCTCATGTCCACACACACATTTAAATAAAAATGTTTTAAGAATTAAAAAAGAAAATTATAAAACGTCAGGACAAACAAATTACTTCACTTACTGTTTCATCCATTTTTTCACGTTTATACTTTAGATAATAAAAAAGGTACAGGAATGTGTGTGTGTGTGTGTGTGTGTGTGTGTGAGGCAGACAGACAGAAAAAGAGAGAGAAAGAATGTGTGTGATTTATTTATTTTTATTCTTTTATTTCGGGGAATTATTTTATTTTAATTATTCTTTTATATCGAGGATAATGGAACAAGCACTCAGGTGCTTTTTTACATCCAGTCCCCGTGTGTATGCGGTTTTGTAAATTTTGTCATCTGTTTCCACCGGCACACAATGGCCTAGTCTTTCGAAAAGCGGAACAGGATTTAATGTGTGCGCAAGATGTTCTGCATGCGTTCGCACACGGGGCCTCGGTTTAAAGTCTCATCCGAAGGATAATGGAATAAGCATTCATGTACTTTTGTGTGTGTCTGCGTGCGTGCGTGCGTGCGCGCGCGCGTGGATACAGAAAGGGAGGTTCACCTAACTGGCACCTCAATTCCATTCAGCCCCAGGGTTCTCGCTTTCTGCCCTGAGAAAAGGCATCTTCTTTCCTTACTGTAAAGAAATTTTCCTTGGCAGTCGTTTTTTAAAGACTAATCTGGGTCTGGGCATTAGCCTAGAGAGCTCTCTGGTGTCGCCTGCCAGGGGCCGGTTTCCCTTCCCTTTCTCCCCCCCCCCTACCCTCTCTCCTTTTCTACACTGCCCGAAGATAGTGCGGAGGGGAGGGGGTGGGGGGGGGGGGGGGGGGGGAGGGCAAGCGGCAGTCTAGATAGGATTGTCTTAGAGGGGATGGGAGGGAGGTCGTAGCCCGAGGCTGAAAGCTATGAATTTTGATGCCTTCCTCGCAGGGGGCAAACGCGTCGGCGCTTGTGTGCTGTGCTGTGCTTGCACTATCCTCCGTGGTGGTTTAGACTACAGTTTGACTTGCTTCCCGGGCTGAAGAGAGAGAGAAGAGAAGGGGGGGGGGCGGGGGGGAGAGTTGGGGGGGGGGGTGTGCGTATGTTGTGGTGGGGTGGAGAGGAGGAGTGAGTGAATGTGTGTTGGGGAAAGGGAGTTGTGTGTGTGGAGAGTGAGTCTGTGTGTGTGAGAGAGAGGAGAGAGGGAGAAGGAGAGAGAGAGAGAAGGAGAGGAGGAGAGAGAAAGGGTGAGTCAATGTGTGTGAGAGAGAGGGGGAGAGAGCTGCTCGGTTTTGTTTTTCGTTGCCTGTTTGGGTAAAAATCTTTCTTTTTTCTTCTTCTTTCTTTGTTTTTTCCCCCCCTTACCCCCTGTATTTGCTTGTGTCTGTGTCTTTCTGGAATGTTTTGTTTTCTTGGTTTTGGGATGGGATTTTTGGGGTTGGTTTTGTTTGGGGGTTGTTGTTGGGTTGTTGTTGTTTTTGGGTTTTTTGGGGGGGGAAAGGGGGGGGGGGGAGGGAGAATAACCGAGTGGTCGGAGCTTTGTATCGGTGATATGATGGTAACTAAGGGCGCGGGTTCGAGCCTCATGACGCAGTGAGCATCGCTAGCATAGCATGAAAGGCACTGTTAATGATGCGCGCGTGCACACATACACTGACTGACACTGACTGATAGACACTTAGACATAGATAGATACAACAGACACACTCATCCGCACGCATCTTACACACGCGCGCCTGCATGCGCACAACACACTACACACACGGGGTGCGCGCAGAGAGAGAGGAGAGAGAGGAGAGAGAGAAAGAGAGAGAGAGAGAGAGAGAGAGAGAATGTAAATCTTTTAGGTGTTGTTTAGGATAAAATAGAGAAAATGAGCCTGAAGAATAGTCCATTTCGAAATTAGAGAGGGCAGACAAAACAGACAGATTGACAGAAAAAGGGATTTGGGGGGGGGGGGGGAAGAAACGCAAATATTTAAGAAGAAAGCAAATGCCTGAAATCCTATTTAATTTGCACATCGCCTCTACCACTGCCCATCCCCCACCCACCCACGCACCCACCACAACCACCACCAATACAAACTAAAAGCATAAAAGTGCGCCAATGATGCAGTAGTGTCACGAGTGACAGACACTAGGGCAGGCAGGCAGGCAGGCAAGGCAATGCACTATTAAGTCCTGCTGGGAGCTGAAGTGGGCCAACTAGTACTTAAGGGGCAGTGGTGTCACACAGACAGACTGGTGATAACAACAACGAGCAGTCACAGGAAACACCCCATACTGGGGGCTCCCAGCATGCAGGTCATCATGCCAGAGCCTCCCTCCCACATCCCCCCCCCACCCCCTAACCCCACCCCCACCCCTACCCCACCCACCCCCCCACCAACCCCCCTTGCCTTGACTTGATGGCATGATGGGGCTGGGCCCCCCTTTGCTTGTTGTATTGGAACTGGGTTATCACCAGAGCCTACTACTTTTTCTGCTGTACACTGTTGTCTTGCGTTTTTGATGGTTGTTTAATGGTTAGGTTATGTGGGAGTTCGGAGGGGGTTTGGGTGGGAGAAAGGTGTTCAAGTTTGCCTTGGAAGTTGTAGGGAGGTTTGCTGTTTGTGTGTGGTGTGTTTGTTGGTCTGTAGGTGTCTGTCTGTCTGTTTCTCTCTCCTGCTTCCACCCCCCCCCCCTCTCTCTCCTCTCTCTCTTCCCCTGTCTTCCACCAGCTGTCTGTCTGTCTGTTTCTCTCCTCTTCCTCCTCTAAAACTTTTTTTTTTCGTGGTAAGAACATTTTGGGGACAGACCAACATGAAATAGACACAGATCTTCTATACATTGTTTGTCATGTTTTACAGATTGGAGGTCTTTCATTTTGTTCGGTTGAGTTAACAATGCTATTTAGAGACAATGCATTCGCCCTTCAGTAAACTGTGTGTGTGTGTGTGTTTATTTATTTTTATTTATTTATTTATTATTTTATATCGAGGATAATGGAACAAGCACGCGTGTGCTTTTTTACATCCAGTCCCCGTGTGTATGCGGTTTTGTAAATTTTGTCATCTGTTTACACCGGCTCACAGTGGCCTACTTTTTCGAAAGCGGAACAGGATTTAACGTGTGCGCAAGATGTTCTGCATGCGTTCGCACGCGGGGCCTCGGTTTAAAGTCTCATCCGAAGGATAATGGAATAAGCATTCATGTACTTTTGTGTGTGTCTGCGTGCGTGCGTGCGTGCGTGCGCGCGCGCGCGTACATACAGAAAGGGAGGTTCACCTAACTGGCACCTCAATTCCATTCAGCCCCAGGGTTCTCGCTTTCTGCCCTGAGAAAAGGCATCTTCTTTCCTTACTGTATAGCACATTTGTCTCTGGCAGTCGTTTGGTAGTACTACTAATCTGGGGGTCTGGGGCAGTTAGCCTAGAGAGCTCTCTGGTGTCGCCTGCCATGCCAGGCTTCCTTCCCCCCACCCTCCCCCCCCCCCCCCCCCTCTCCCTTTCTACACTGCCCGAAGATGGAGTGCGGAGGGTGAGGGGGGTGGAGGGCAAGCGGCAGTCTAGATAGGATCTGTCTTAGAGGGGGGGATGGGAGGGGGGTCGTAGCCCGAGGCTGGAAGAGCTATGAATTTTGATACCTTCCTCGCAGAGGTCGACGCGTTCGGCGCTGTGCTGTGCTGTGCTGTGCTGTGCTATGCACTATCCTCCGTGGTGGTTTAGACCTACAGCTATTAGACTTGCTTGGCCGCTGAGAGAGAGAGAGAGAGAGGGGGGGGGGGAGAGGGGGGAGTGTGTGGTGTGCGTATGTTGGGGTTTTGTGTGTGAGAAGAGAGATGGGTGAATGTGTGTGTGTGAAAATGAGTCTGTGTTTTGTGAGAGAGAGAGGGGAGAGAGAGAGAGGGTGAGTCAATGTGTGTGTGTGAGAGAGAGAGATGTTTCGTTTTTGTTTGTCGTTTCCTGTTGGGTAAAAATCTGTTTCTTCTTCTTTCTTTTGTTTTTTTTCCCTTACCCCTGTTTTTTGCCTGTGTTAAAGTACTTGTTCTTTTGGGTTTTTTGTTGTTGTTTTCTTGTTGTTGGGTTGGGATTTTGGGGGTTGTTGGTTTTGGGGGGGTTTGTTTGTGTGGTTTGTTTTGTTTGTTGTTGTTTTGTTGTTGTTGTGGGTTTTGTTGTGGGTTTGTTGTTGGGTTTTTTTTTTTTTTGGGGGGGGGGGGGAGGGTGGAGGGAGAAAGCCGAGTGGTTTGGAGCTTTTTATCGGTGATATGATGGTAACTAAGGGCGCGGGTTCGAGCCTCATGACGCAGTGAGCATCGCTAGCATAGCTCGACTTGCGTGTATTACTCGTACACTGCATGAAAGGCACTGTTAATGATGCGCGCGTGCACACATACACTAACTGACACTGACTGATAGACACTTAGACATAGATAGATACAAAAGACACACGCATCTTACACACACGCGCCTGCATGCGCACAAACCACATTTCACACACGCGCGTGCGCTCAGAGAGAGAGAGAGAGAGGAGAGAGAGAGAGAGAGAGAGAGAGAGAGAGAGAGAGGGGAGAGTATGTAATTTTTTAGGTGTTTTTTAGGGATGAAAATAGAGAAAATGAGCCTGAAGAATAGTCCATTTCGAAATTAGAGAGACAGACAAGACAGACAGATTGACAGAAAAAGGGATGGGGGGAAGGGGAAAGAAACACAAATATTTAAGAAAAAAAGCAAATGCTTCAAATCCTAAATTTGCACATCGTCTCTACCCACTGCCCATCCACCACCCACCCACCCACCCACCACCAATACAAACTAAAAGCATAACATTGCGCCAATGATGCAGTGGTGTCACAAGTGACAGACACTAGGGCAGGCAGGCAAGGCAAGGCAAGGCACTATTAAGGCCTGCTGTGAGCTGAAGTGGGCCAACTAGTACTTAAGGGGCAGTGGTGTCACACAGACAGACAGACTGGTGATAACAACAACGAGCAGTCACAGGAAACGCCCCATACTGGGGGCTCCCAGCATGCAGGTCATCATGCCAGAGCCTCCCCTCCCACATCCCCCACCCCCACCCCCTACCCCTACCCCCACCCCACCCCACCCCCCCCCCCCACCCTCTTGCCTTGACTTGATGGCATGATGGGCTGGGCTAGCTCCTTGCTTGGTGTATTAGAACTGATTATCACCAGTGCCTACTAGGCCTACTGCTGCTACACTGTTGTCTTGTGTTTTTGAATGGTGGTTAATGGTTAGGTTATGTGGGCAAGTTCGGAGGGGTTTGGGTGGGAGAAAGGTGTTCAAGTTTGCCTTGGAAGTTGTAGGTAGGTTTGCTGTTTGTGTGTGTAGGTGTCTCTCTGTCTCTTTTGTCTGGTTCTGTCTGTCTCTTTCCCCCCTTTTTTCCCCTCCCCCTCGCCTTCCTATCCCCACCCCCCCCCCCTCTCTCTCTCTCTCTCCTCTCTCCCCTGTCTTCCTCCGGGCATGTCTGTCTTTTCCCTTTTGTATCTATTTCTCTCTCTCTCTCTCTCTCTCTCTCTCTCTCTCTCTCTCTCCTCTCTCTTCTCCCTTTTTCTCTCCCCCTCTCTCCCCAAAATAAAATATATATTGTAACAATGCTTTTCAACTATCTCTCTTCCTCTCTTATCCTATCATATCACATCCCCTTTTTAAAATTTATTTGTTCCTCAACCCTCCCACTCCTCCCCACACCCATAATGACTTACTGCTGTGTCATCAAACAAGTTCCAGTAGACGATTCAAAATCTCTTGTGCAAGGGGCGCGGCATATTATGACGGTGGGGGGCATGATGATGATGATGATGATGATGATGGTATGGTCAATACCCCCCCCCCCCCCCCCATCCACTCCCCCACCACCTCCCATCCCCCATCACCCCCCCCCCCCCCCCCCCCCCCCCCCCCCCCCCCCCCCCCCCCCCCCCCCCCCCCCCCCCCCCCCCCCCCCCCCCCAACCAGGTGATAAAGGAGACCCTGGGAAAAGAGCAGATAGTGAATGAAGGATCAACGGCAGATCGCCCTTCGAGAGCACAGCGTGTGTGCACATGTTTGGTTTTTTTTGGGTTGAAATTTTCGGGTTTTTTTATATTGTTTTTAAGATCATCTGCTGTGGGAGGAAGGGACTTTGATAATATTGTTTATATTGTCTGTACACTTTATGGTGGCGTGTTGTGTGTTTGAGGGGGAGTTTTGTGAACTTTTAAAATGTTTATTTCTTTGACATATTTGTTCATTCGTGGGCATGCAGTGTGTCTATGGTGTACACTTACGCATGTATGTACGACGCATGGAGTGTGTGTGTGAGAGAGGGAGGGAGGGAGGGAGAGAGAGAGAGAGAGAGAGAGAGAGAGAGAGAGAGAGAGGAGCGCATGCGTGCGCACACGCACACATGCTTGCAATTTCACACACATTCTCTCTCTCTCGCACACACATTCACACACACACACTCTCTCTCTCCACACACACACACACACACACACATACACACAGAGTCTCTCATTCATCTCTCTCTCCTGGTATATTTCCGCTGACAGTGCTGCATGTGTGTGTAAAAGAAAAGGAGAGGAAGAAGAAACAAAAAATACAGCGTTGTAGGGAAAAGGGAAAGGGGGGTTTAGGGGATAGAGCAGTGAAGGGCAGGAAGACAGTTATGTAATTGTCACTATCCATTGGAGTGAGAGACAGACAAACAAACACAAGAAGAGATAAAGATGGAGAGAAAGAGCAAGGGATACATAGAGAGACAGAGACAGATGAAGCATGCTACTTCAGTGAAGTTTTTGTGCGCTCTCTCTCTCTCTCTCTCTCTCTCTCTCTCTCTCTCTCTCTCTCTCTCTCTCTCTCTCTCTCTCTCTCTCTGTGCTTTTCCTTGTCTTTCATTCCTCTCTGATCTCTCTGTCTCGTGGTGGGGTCACGTCCGAGCCTGACTGTGATGTGGGGTCTGGGCTAACGCACCTGCTAGCATTGAGAAGCCCAGGTTTGATCCTCTCTTTGTTGCCTCATTCTCCTTACCCTTGCGTTCTTGCTTCTTTTCTCTGTGCTTTGTCCTTTCTTTTCACTTGCCAAAACAAACGTGAAATCTTGTTGTAACAGCGTGGTGGTGTCACGAGTGACACGAGGCCAGACAGTGTGGATCAGTGGGGATCTGGAGCTAACGCACCTGCCTAGAATGTGAGAAGCCCAGGTTTGATCCCCCCTTTGTTGCCTCATTCACTTACACCTTGCGTGGTGGTATGGGTGCTAGTCTTTTTTCGGATGAGACGACAAACCTGAGGTCCTGTATGATGCTCGATCCCGTTTGGACCCGAAACTTTTCCCCATCCATTAGACCATGAGTGTTGGTCTGGGCGCTAGTCTTTCTGGTGCGACGATAAACCGAGGTCCGTGCGTTACACATAATTATCTAGCACACGTAAGAGAACCCACGACAGCAAGAGAGTTATCCCTGGCAAAATTCTGTAGAAAAAAGCCACTCTGATAGGGAACCATACAGTTGCAGGCAAGAAAAAAAAAAGGGGTGGCGCTGTTCTTGTGGCGACGCGCTCTCCCCGGGAAGAGCAGCCCGACTTTCACGCAGAGAAATCTGCCGTGACTAAAAGCAGAATACAATGCAACATGCTCTATTAGTGCACGTGAAACATTCCATGGCAACAAGAGAGTTAGTTGTTCCTTGCAAAATTCTGGAGGGAAAACATTCATTTTCATAAGGAATCAAATACATATATACAGGCACGTGAATGCGCGCGTGGGCGCGCTCGCGCACACACACGCGCGCGCGCGCGCGCGAAAGAAGCTTATTACACTACTTTGAAATACTATTTCTTTTCTCCTTTCCAGATTTAAAATATATCTTTTTTTTTTAAAGGCAATGATCTTCTTGACCCGACAGGAACAGGACTAAAATAATGTGTGCATGCCCTTGATTAATAATGTAAAAAGTAAAGGGGTCCCATAACCTATGTGGTCGTAGGGGAGCGAGGCGTCAGAGACCTCAACTTCTCTAGGGGCCAGCATTTTGAGGGCGGCGCCCATCTCCTCTCCCTCGCTGCTTTACCTTCCCCGACCCTTAAGAGGCAGGTACCCATTTACAGCTGGGTGAACTGGGGAAACTGTACTGAAACCAAGGCGCGCCAACGGTCACCCATCCAAGTGGTAACCACACTCGATGCTGCTTAACCTTGGCTTGGGGGAAGCGAGTGCTCTGCCCACTGAGCTATCCCGTCCCCATGATCAATGTCTCCACAAAAACCCATTATCACAAGTAGCGCTTTTGATGACTTCTGTGAGTCTGTCCTTCATGTTGTTTCGGTATTTTTGGCTGTGGGTTTTGGTGGTGGTGTGGAGGGAGGGGGGATGGTGGGCGGAGGGGGAGTTCTTTCCTTTGTGTACTATCAGTGCTTGTTGTTAATAATAGGTCAGGAGCGTCCCTGAGAGGTCGTTGACTTTGTCCTCAGTGTCATCGGCTTCTTTGTAGTAGCTTTTTGTTTGTCAGCAAAATTGTGTGTGAAGAACATTGTTATCGTCATTTCTTCTTTTTCTTCTTTTTCTGCTTGTTATACACACACACCCACGCATCATACGTGTGCGCACGTGCACACACACACACACACACACACACACACACACACACACAAAGTCCTTCAGATGAGACTGTAATCTGAAACCTCATGTGCGAATGCACACAGAGCATCTTGTGCACACGTTAAAACTTTGTTCCGTCTTTCGGAAGAACGAGCTGTGGTGTGCCAGTGGGAATGGATGACAACATTTACAAAGCCGCATACACACGGGGAGTGCATTGTAAAAAGCACATGAGTACTTACCCCATTATCCTCGACATAAAAGTATAAAAGAAATGAAAATAAAAAGCAAGCAAGCGCGAAGCAATAATAACTGTAACAAAACTGAAAGCTATCAGCATTTTGAATATGGGCTAGTAACCTAGTTGTTCATCAGTCCCCACATAAAGTGGGTCATGCACGTGCGTGCGCTATGCACACACACACACCACACACACACACACACACACACTGTCTCACACACACATCCTACACACACACATTCATTCATTCTCAATGGAAAACTTGATAACCAAAAAACAACCTCCCCAAACGCAGTACTATCACTGCCCGAAGGCGGCAACAAAACCCCAATAAAACTCATGTTCACTTTTCTTAACAGGCAGTTATAACATGCAGACCAACCAACACACCAGTAACCTAAATCTTCACCACCACCCACAGATAAGCGGCAGACAAGCGATGCCATGGGCAGGCAGGTTAAATCCCCCCCCCCCTTCCCCCTGAAAAATATCCCCTTCCTTCCCAAAAGGCTGGCCAGACTGGATCAATGCAGGGGACAGGGGATTACCTAGATGGAGACTGCTAGCAGGGAAACTGCATCATCAGAAAGGAAGAGAAGTAGGTCTGGGAGGGAGGTCCGTTATCCCAGTAGTTCTCCAAGTGGAGTGGCTCCCTATCTGCCTACACTGCAAGGCAAGGAAGAAGAATCACACAGAGACAGACAGATAGACAGACAGACAGAGAAAAATGGCTTCATCCTGTTCATGCTGATGGCTGTCACGCTGGACAGTCTCTTGTAGGGAATAGCTACTTTGCATAGAGATGGTGGACCAAATGTGGCAGGCTGAAGTTTAAACTTTTGGTCGAATGTTTCCTTCTGACTCTGAAACCTGAGGAGGAAATGGATACATGTCACATGGAAAGGGTTAGGTGCCTTCTAACATGCGCATGTGTGTGTGTAAATGAGAGAGAAGGGGAATGTGTGTGTGTGTGAGAGAGGCGGGGGGGGGGGGGGGGGGGGAGAAAGAGGGGGAAGTTTGCAAGGAAAATCTCCACATCAAAATTCAAGTTAGTATATCACTGTTCTGAACAGCAGGTTACAACGTGCAGACAGACAGACAAGCCAGAAACCTAGATCTCCCCCCTGCCCTCACAGCTAAGCATCGAACAAGTGATGCCATGGGCAGGCAGGTTAAATCCTTCCCTCCCCTGGAAAAAAAATCCCCTGCCATCCCACAAGGCTGGCCAGACTGGATCAATGCAGAGAGCAGGGGATTGATTACCGAGGTGAAGACTGCCAGCAGGGAAAGTGCATCATCAGAAAGGAAGAGAAGGGGACAGAAAGTGACCAGTAGGTCTGGGAGGGAGGTCCATTATCCCAGTAGTTCACCAAGTGGAGTGGCCCCCTATCTGCCTGTAGGCCTACAGGGAAGAAGAATCACACAGAGAGAGAGAGGAGAGTTAACCGTGAGGTTGTGGGTTCGATTCCCAGCCCCGCCCTTTCTTCCCAGTTTGACAAAAAAATCAAACTGAATGTCAAAAGTCCTTCGGATGAGATTATAAACCGAGGCCCCGTGTTCGAACGCATGCAGAACATCTTGCACACACGTTAAATCCTGTTCCGCTTTTCGGAAGAGTAGGCCATTGTGTGCCCGTGGGAACAGATGACAAAATTTACAAAACCGCATACACACGGGGACTGGATGTAAAACAGCACATGAGTGCTTATTCCATTATCTTCGATATAAAAGAATAAATAAATAAAATAAAAAGTAAATAAGAGAGAGTGGAGAAAGAGAGGGGGGGATGGGAGAGAGGGATGGAAGAGAGAGAGAGAGAGAGAGCTTCATCTTTACCATGCTCGTAGCTGTCATCCTGGACAGTCTCTTGTCTGCAGTAGTTACTTTGGAACAAAATGTGGTAGGCAGGATTCAGACTGTTTTTTTATATTATTATTATAAATCCAACGTTTCTTTTCGACACAGAGACCTGAAGTGGAAAATGGGTACTATGCTGTGTGGATGTAGATGGGGGTGACTTCTAACTTTAGCTCATGTGTGAGAGAGTGACAGAGTGTGTGTCAGAGAGAGAGAGAGTTGGGGAGAGGGGGGAGAGAGAGAAGGGGGAAGGAGGGAGAGAAAGTGGTGGACACATAGCTCTAAAATTGTCAGTGTTTTGAATGGCAGTTATGACGTGTGGATGGACAGGCCAGCCATGCCAGTAACCGAGTTTTCCACCAGTCCCTACGGGAAAGCTGCAGACAGGAGATGACTGTGTTTGTTTTGGTTTCGTGTGTGGGGTGTGTGTGTGTGTGGTTTCGTGTGTGATTTCGTGTGTGTGTGTGGTTTCGTGTGTGTGGCTTCGTGTGTGTGTGTGTGTTTGTTTTTGTTGGTGTGTGGTTTCCACATTTTATCAGCGTAAAGTTGAGAGGAGAGAGAGAGAGACTTAGGATTTTAATTGTAAGACCATCAGTCTGTATACAAAGGGAATGCATGATTATGGAAAGAATTGCAAATAAAACGACGTGACAGACACAGTATAATAACATAAACAACTTCGATTTATTTTTTGTACACCAACTTATCAAATGATCTTGTTCAACTAAGTTCTGGGGCTTTCAAAGGGTAAAAATAAATTGCCGAATGTCTTAATTGGCTGACATTTTCACTCTGCAACACACTTTGAAGGCATTGTTTATTTATATTTACATAGAAGAGGGAAAGATGGCAATAAAGAAGAGACAAGAGTGTGGAAAGACAATTTTTCCACTTATTCATGTGATTTGACGATGTTCTTTTTTCATCTTTAAAAAAAAAAAATTCTATTCTTTTATTTCGAGGGAATACGCACTCATGTACCATTTTTTACATCCAACCCCTCTGTGTATGCGGTTTTGTAAATTTTGTCATCCATTCCCACCGGCAGACAATAATGGCCTACTCTTACAATAAAGCAGAACAGGTTTTAACATGTGCGCAAGATAGATGTTCTCTGCGTGTATCCTTCCTCGATTTATTGTCTCATCCGAAAGACTTCCGGGGAGGGAGTGGAGTCAGTTAGCACTGATGTTAATTCAAGGAGAAAAATCCCCTTGGAACGGGATTCGAACCAGGAGCTCAGCAGATCACGAACGCAAAGCTCTAACCACCAGGCTACCCCGTCCCCCTACAGTGGTGCCGGCAGTCGAAAGATCACACAGACAGAGGGCTTAAAAGGGACAGACAGAAGGCAGTGTTGACTTGGAAACCTTGTCACGGACTTCATCGTTTGTGGCTGTATTGTCAGTGGATTGTATGTTTATTGCATCTCCGCCCCTCCTCCCTTCCTCCCATCAATCCCCCCCCCCCCCCCCCCCCCCCTCACCGGCCCCTGCAGCCGAAGCGTTGCAATAATTTTGTGATCGTCTTTCCCTCCTCTCTCTCTCTCCTCTCTCTCTCTCTCCCTCCTCTCTCTCTTCTACTCCCTCCTCTCTCTCTCTCTCTCTCTCTCTCTCTCTCCTCCTCTCCCGCCCTACTCCCACCCTCCCTCTTATTTCTCTCCCTCTCTGCCCCCCCCCCCCTCTCTCTCCCTCACCCTCCTTTCCTTTTCTTCCCTCCACGCCTCCTTTTTCCTCTCCCTCCCACCCATTACTCTCTCCTCCTCACTTTCGTTCCACTCTGCCTGTGTGAAGTGTCTCTCTCAATCTCTCTCCCTCCCTCCCCCTCTCTCCCTTCCTCCTCCTCGTACCCCCCCCCCCCTCCTCTCTCTCTCCTTCCTTCATCATCCTCTCTCCTCCTTCCCCTCTCCTCTCTCTCTCCTCCTCCCTCTCTCTCCCTCTCTCCATCCCTCTCTCTTTCCTCCCCTCCCTCTCTCTCTTTCTCCCCCCTCTCTCCCTCTCCATCCTTCTCTCTCTGTCCTTCTTCCCTTCCCCCTTCTCCTCCCACCGTCTCCACACTCCACTCTTCCACTTCCTCCCTCCTAGTCCTTTCTTCTCTTCCTCCATCTCCCTCTCTCCGTCTCTTCCATTATTCTTATCCTCGTATAAAAAAAATTTAACATTTTTGTATATTTATTATTCAATCTTATATTCCTTATCCCCCCATATATTAATCAAAGCGTTTATGCAATAAAATTTTGTAAATGTGACATTCCTCTCCTCATTTTCTCCTTCATCTCTCCCTCTCCCCTCTCTCTCTCCTCCTCCCTTCGTCCTTCTCCTCTCTCTCTCTCTCTCCTTCCCTCCCTTCTCCCCTTTCCTCTTCCTCCCTCTTTCTTTTTCCTGTCCCTCGACTCTCAATCTACATCTCCCCTTATTCCCCCCCTCTCCCCTCTCTCTCTCTCCCTCCTCCCTTCTCTCTCTCCTTCTCTCTCCCTCTCTCTCTCTCTCCCCCCCCCCCCCCCCCCCCCCCCTCCCCCCTCTCCCTCCCCCCCCCCCCCCCCCCCCCTCTCTCTCTCCTCCCCCTCTTCTCTCCCCCCTCCCCCCTCCTCTCTCCACCCCCTCCCTCTCTCCCCCCCCCTCTCTCTCCACCCCCTTCTCTCCCCTCCATCCACCCCACCCTCTTTCCCTCAAAAGACAATAGAGGAGGAAAACAGGTGCAAGTCTGGTGCAAGAACAGACTCAGGCTCCAGGGAGATAAAAGAAGCTGACAGAGTACGGGGCTACTCCACTTGTGTGATAGTATTTTATTATTATTTATTATATAGTATGGTGTGTGTGTTTAGTGTGTGTGGGGGTTTTTAAATGTTGTTGTTAGGTGGTTGTTGAGTGTGTGTGTGTGTAGTGTGGTGACTGTATGCTTTTTTCCCACTCTGGCAAGTTATAGTATCCGGGGATATAGAATAGATAGATAGATAAGATTCGAGAAGATCATCAGGTGCTATTGAGTGGTGTTAGTTGTTGTGACTCGTAGCTTCTCCTCCTGCTGGACTAAGAAGATGATAGATAGATAGAGAGATAGAAAAGATTGAAGACAGACACACGACATACTAGATATTCATACATTATTATTATTATTATTATTATTATATAGATATAGATAAGACTCGACAGACACACACACAGACACTACTTGGGGAGAAGGGGAACGTGTGGTGTGAAGAGAAAAGGAAACGTCTAAAGTATATATATATAAGGAGCAGAGTACCGTTTCATCCCCAGCGTGGTTGGTTGCACCAAGAGACCCCTCCCTCCCTCCATCCCTCCATCCCTCCCTGTGCATCAGTTGGAAGCGAGAGGGCGGGGAGTGGGGAGGGCTCATGTTTCTTTGACATGATGAATGTGCCTGTTGAATAGTGCTGCTTTTTTTTTTTTTTTTTTTTATCCTGCCTGAATCTGTTGATTCACGCCAAAAGTCGGATGCGCTGGGCCTGACTTTGTCAGGCGCTTAACGGCAGCGCAACGCATTTTCGCTCAAAATGACAGACAGACAATAATAGTTGTTTTCTGAGCGTTCAATGACGATGAAGAAGTTGTTGATTTGAAGGGGGAAGGGGGGGAGGGGGGGTATTTATGTTTGTAAGGCGGAAATTAAGAAACGCTCATGTGCTTAAATGTGACCATGAAACAACCTTTCCAGAGAGATGAGTAATTAAAGAAGGTGGGGCTTTTTTTTTTTTGGGGGGGGGGGGGGGGGTATCTAATTGGAGAGGGGGTGTCTTTGTGTGTGCGTGCGTGCATTTATTTATTCTTTTATTTATTCTTTTATATCGAGGATAATGGAATAAGCACTCGTGTGCTTTTTTACATGCAGTCCCCGTGTGTATGCGGTTTTGTAAATTGTCATCTGTTACCACCGGCAGACAATGACCTACTCTTACGAAAAGCGGAACAGGATTTATGCGTGTGTGTGTGTGTCTGTCTGTCTGTCTGTGTGTGTGTTCGTGAGATGGACGGCTCAGTCTCTAGCCATGAAGGAAGCGCAGCAAGGTCCTCCCCAAGTCGCTGTAGAGCTTCTTGTATTGCCACTGTTATAATGATGGTGGGTTCCACTTCAAGGCCTGTTCTTCAAGAAAGAGATTTGAGAACCCGCATTTTTTTGGGGGGGGTAGAGATGTAGAGGTAGGTAGTTGGTATTACGAATCCAGACAGTTTGTTTGCAAAATGTCCCCGAAAATCAAGAATGATTTGATTTGTGTACGACCCAGCCAGAAATCGAGAGTGAAAACCAGTTCTTCATGACTAATAAGTCCTTTGGATGAGACTATAAACCGAGGCCCCGTGTGCGAACGCATGCAGAACATCTTGCGCACACGTTAAATCCTGTTCCGCTGTTCGAAAGAGTAGGCCATTGTGTGCCGTAGGGAACAGAGGACAAAATTTAAAAAACCGCATACTTAACAAATATATTTGAAAAAAAAAGTCATCTGAGCGCTTTGATGTGTTGCTTTACAAGATTCAGTGCTATATAAATTCTATACATTATTATTATTATTTACTAATACAAAAGTTAATACGGAATTGTTGTATAGAACACAGACTTGAGGTCAGGCCTGCCGCATCTGCAGACGATTCAGAATGACTGGACAATCCCCCAGTCCAGCGTGGCTATTGTAGCTGTGGACGACCTGTAAAATTAGTGGTATACGATTCCAAAACCCAAACTTATTATTATAATTATTTCTCAGTGGGTGACCTTCAAATTGTTTGTGACGAATCCAAAATAACTCGATTTGTTTCTGAGCGACCCTATATTAAAAGAAAACAAAATGTGATGATGATTATCCGGGCTATGTGTAGAAGACCTCACAACTGTCTTAATTTATTTTTTGAATCTGAAAATGAAATATCGATGTCTTGGCCACCATGAAGTATATTGGTATTGGGCCCTTGTCTTAATAACCCAGTATTGCGGTTCTTGGATGGGAAACGGAGTTTTTGTTGTTTTGTCCAGGTTTATTTTCAACGTTTTAGGAAGTGGAGTTGGGGGGGGGATTGTTGTTGTTTGGGGGGGGGGGGGGAGAGAGGGGGGGGGGGGGGGGTTTGGTTTGGTTGGGTTTTTTCTTCTAAGTTCCCCTCTGTACCCATCACCCCTACTTTCAACCGTTCGTGTTGTTGATATGGCGAATAGAAGGGAAGGAAGGGAGGGAGGGAGGAAAGGTGCGAGGGCAGAAAGAGAAGTAAGTAAAGAAGTGATTGGCATAGCTGACAGCTGTGGCGATGGCGGAGTAGTGTAGAGGGGCTGTGGAGGTATGGATGGAGAAGGGAGGTATGGAGCAGTACAGACAGACAGCAGAGGGGTAGGCCACATTGAGGGCATGTTTGCCCGGCAACTTGAGATGCTCTGCCTGAGGTCGCTGAGGTCCAGCCTGCCTCCCTCCCTCTCCTTCCTCTCCTCCCTCAACTCCTCCTTCCCTCCATTCTCACTAGTAAGCATATATAGGCCCTTCTCTCTCTCTCCTCTCTCTCTCTCTCTCTCTCTCTCTCTCTCTCTCTCTCTCTTCTCTCTCTCTTTCTCTCTTTCTCCCCCTTCTCTCTCTCTCTCTCTCTCTCTCTCTCTCTCTCTCTCTCTCTCTCTCTCTCTTCTTTTCTCTCTCTCTCTCTCTCTCTCTTCTCCTCTTCCCTTCTCTCTCTCACCCTCTCGCTCAAAATGAGCCCTTCTCTCTCTTCCTTCTCTCTCTTCTCTCTCTCTTCTCTCTCTCTCTCTCTCTCTCCTTCTCTCTCTCTCTCTCTCTCTTCCCTTCTCTCTCTCTCTTCCCTTCTCTCTCTCTCTCGCTCAAAAATGGGCCTCTCTCTCTCTTTCTTTCTTTTCCTTGTCTCTCTCGCTCTCTTCTCTCTTCCCTTCTCTCTCTCTCCCTCTCTCCCTCTCTCTCTCTCTTCCCTTCTCTCTCTCTCTCTCTTCCCTTCTCTCTCTCTCTCGCTCTCTCTCTCTTCCCTTCTCTCTCTCTCCCTCTCTCCTCTCTCTCTCTCTTCCCTTCTCTCTCTCTCTCTCTCTTCCTCTTTCTCTTCTCTCTCTCTCTCTCTCTCTCTCTCTCTCTTCTCTCTCTCTCTCTCTCTCTCTCTCTCTCTCTCTCTCTCTCTCTCTCTCTCCTTCTCTCTCTTTTTCCCTTTTCTCTCTCGCTCAAAAAACTGCGTTTGTTGCAGCTGTTGAGCCAGACATGAAATCCTTGGCATAATGATTATTTGGGCTGTTGTGGATTATTTTTTCTCTCGTCTTAGTTGAATATTTCTTTGTAGCCCCACTGTTGTCCCCTTGTGAATGGGCTTGAAAGCTTACCACACTAAACCGTTGTCATTCTCTTTCTCTCCCTCTCTGTCTCTCTCTCTCTATCTATCTCTCTCTCTATCTATCTGTCTATCTATCTATCTCTGGGGTTGCCCAGAGCAGGCATAGCTGTATAGTATAGTCCACTAGCCTACCAAGACGAACGGCATCTTCATTAGGACTCCAAGTTAAGGCGGTGTAGACTCGCTCATTATTCACTCTTAGCGCTGGTGCACATCGTTGTAGTAGGTAGATGCAGACGTACGTGTGTGTGCGTGCGTGTGTGTGTGTGTGTGTCTGCGTGCAGTGTATGTGTATACGCGCTTGCGTGCGTGCTTGTGTATATGTGTATATTTGTCTGTCTGCATAGGCATATGTATATATGTATGGAAAAGGGGAGAGGATGGAAATTCTGCATACCAAACAAAAAACGAAAAGCTACTTTCCCCCCAAAAAACCGACCTTGGAATGCACACCACAGACTGCCACACAAGGAAAGAGGAGAGGGAAGTAAAGGTGATAATAATACTGGCTCTTATATTGCAACCCATTTCCCCCTCTTCCTGCCCACCAGAATATGCCGCCTCTGCTAGGCTAGTGGTGTCTTTTACTATCTCTCTCTCTCTCTCTCTCTATATATATATATATATATATATATATATATATATATATATATATATATATATATATATATATAATGTATGGAATTTATATAACGCTGAATCTTGTAAAGCAACAAATCAAAGCGCTCAGATTTATTTTTTTCGAGGATAATGGAATAAAGCCCTCATGTGCTTTCTTTCCACATCCAGTCCCCCGTGTGCATGCGGTTTTGTAAAGTTTGTCATCTGTTCCCACCTGGCACACAATGGCCTACTCTCTCGAAAAGCGGAACAGGATTTAACGTATGCGCAAGATGTTCTGCATCCGTTCGCACACGGGGCCTCGGTTTTTAGTCTCATCCGAAGGACTTTGACATTCAGTTCGATTTTTTGTTGTTGTGTGGGTCAAACTGGGAAGAAAGGGCGAGGCTGGGAATCGAACCCAGAACGTCACGGTTGACTTGTTGGCAGACGAACGTCTTAACCATCCTGCCACCTTCCTTCAATATATATGTGTGTATATAATATAATTATATAGACTAGGAGGCTTGACTCGCACAGTCTTTATGTACTGTAGCCCTGGGGGCTGGTTGGCCTTTGGAGGAGAACATCTCCAACGCTGACTGTCCTTATGCCCACATGGCCGAGAGAGTGGGGGATGTACCGTGGGCAAGGCATCTCCACTATAATAAAATTGCTGCCCAGTTTCCAAAACAGCAGCTGCCTCCTCTGCTGTTTTGGAGGTCATAGTCGGACACGACGGACAAACATACATACATATATACATACATACATATATATATATATATATATACACACACACACACACTCACACTCACACACACACTCACACTCACACACACACTCACACTCACACACACACTCACACACACACACTCACACACACACATACATACACACACACACACAGTCACACACACACATACACACACACACCACACACACACACACACACACACACACACACACACACACACTCACACTCACACACACACACACCTGTGTCTGAGGCCCGTCCGCCAAGAAAGTGATTGGCCGCCAGCGGCCGGAGATAAGGATGTCCGCCTGTGACAGTTATCCCCGACACCTGGTACCGCTTTCATGGTCACAACCTCCCTTCCTCCCCCTCCCCTCCCCTTCCCAAATCCTCCACCCCTCCCACCCCCACCCACCCACCCCTTCCCCTCCTCCTTACTGCCTACCTCCATCTCCACTCCCCCCTCGTTCTTCTGTGTTTTTTCTTTTCTTTGTCTTCTTTCTTTTTCTGCTTTTTTTTTCCTTCTTCTTTTTCTTTCTTCTTCTTCGCATTCTTCTTTTTCCTTCTTCTTTCTTCTTCTTTCTTCTTCCTCTGTTCTTTCTTCTTCTTCTTTCTTCTTTCTTCTTCTTTCTTCTTCCTTTTTTTCTTCTTTCTTCCTCCTCTGTTCTTTCTTCTTCCTCTGTTCTTTCTTCTTCTTCTTTCTTCTTCATTCGTTATCTTCTTCCTTTCTTTTCTTCTTCTTTCTTCTTCTTCTTTTCTGCTTCTTTCTTCTTTTTCTTCTTTCTTTTTCTTTTCTTCTTCTTTTCTTCTTCTTGTTCCTTCTTTCTTCTTCCTTCTTCTTCTTCTTTCTTCATCTTCTTCTTCCTGCCAGAAGCAGACGTCTAACAGTGTTTGTGTGTCCATTTTTATCAAGTCAAGTCAAATTTTTATTTCTAAATGGTACATTTAAAAAGCAATGCTTTTGCTTTTTTCTTCACCAAACCATCTATCTGGGAACAAAAGACAACTTGATCAGTATTATCTAACTACATTATTACCATAACCTGTAATAATAAAACTAACTCCAAAGGAAAAATAGAAACCGAGAAAAAAGAAAGGAGAGAGAGAGAGAGTGTGTGTGTGTGCGCGCGCGCGCGGGTGCAGTGTTTGCCCAAGCACGGGTATATAAACTCCCAACGTTTAATCCCGGGGAGAGAGAGAGAGAGAGAGAGAGAGAGAGAGAGAGAGAGAGAGAGAGAGAGAGAGAGAGAGAGATCTTGGTATACATACACACACACAACAGAACTCGAACTCAAGATGTATTCACAAGAAGGCCATTGGCCCATACATGAAGGGGGGTTGCCAAACTGCTTAGTATTTTAGTGAGAAAAATAGGTAACACAAAAAAACAAAATGTTAATGTATACCTGCAACTACCACAATAACAATCAGTTAAAAAAAAATATGACTTAAGAAACCAAGATATCTCTTATTCTAAAGGCATTACACAAATATAAAGCAAGGCTGCGCACAATCTCAGGACACACACAACAGAGACAGACAGAGAGAGAGAACACTGAACACTGAAAGTAACTTATTGCCAATATTGCATTAACAATACAGTCTTTTGGGGCCAATATTGCATTAACAATACAGTCTTTTGGGCTAATATTGCATTAACAATACAGTCTTTTTGAGCCAATATTGCATTAACAATACAGTCTTTTTGGCAAGGAGCGCAGTATGAGCATTATGGTTGTGGTTTGGTTGGGGTTTTTTTGCAACAAGGAAATAACGAAAACTGAAAGAGGAAAAGGAATCTCCAAGACAGAGACAGACAGACAGACAGAGGATACGTACGTTAGCAGTAGGAGTGATGGGCCTCGCGGTGACATCTTATCTGGACCATGAAAAATACTAAGCAGCCTCATAAAAGCCATCCCACCCCCACCCCCTTCCATCCCCCCAGTTTTCAAAGACACCCCCCCCCCCCCCCCCCCCCCCTCCTTACGCTATCGCATGTGCGCTGGTAATTTAGGATGTGGCCAGGGCCCCCATAAAGACGGCAGTGACGTATTATACCCGTTTTTATGACGCCGTGTGTGTGTGCTTCCTACCCCGGGTAAACACCTGCAATCGGAGTAGGTCTCTCTTATTTTTTCTTATTTTGAAAACTTGGGCGATGATTAAAGTCATTCCTTCAGATGGGGTGTGTTTTTTTCTCTCTCTTTTTTTGTGTAGGTTGGGGTTTTTTTTGGGGGGGGGGAGGTAGGGTTGTTTTTGTAGGTTTTTTTTTTTGGGGGGGAGGGGGTGTTGTTGTTTTGGGGGGGGGGGGGGGGGGTTGGGGGAGGGGGGTTGTTTTTGTAAGGGTGTTTTTTTGGGGGTGGGGCGGGGGGGTGAAATTTTTATTACCTGGAAATCTTGAGGGGTTCTTGTTTGTTTTGGGTGGGTGTTTGGTTTTGGTTGGTGTTTTTTGGTTGGTGTTTTTTGTTTTTTTTTTGGGGGGGGGGGGGGGGGGGAGGCCTCGTTTATCGACCAACCACGTGATAGTTTATAATCAGCTCGTTAAAAAAAATAATGTGAAGCACTGGAAAAAAATATTCTTGAAACAAAAATTTTTAGACCAAAAACCCCCCAAATAACCCACTAACTTTTGAAGATAGATCACCAGTTCTGTGTGTGTCAGATATGGCGAGTTGAAAGCTTGTTTTCAAAGGAGATGTTTTGTGGGGTGTTTTTTACCTCTGCCCATACACCCCCCAACCCCCCAACACCTCTCTTTGCTGTTTTGGCTCAAGTTTTGTGGCTGCCTGTCCTATTTAGATTCGTATAAAACCCAAGTGGCTGAGAGTGAGAGAGAGAGGGGGGGGGGGGGGGTAGGGAGAGGGGGAGAGAAAGAGGATTTTGAACATTTTCCAGTTCCTTGCAGAGAGAGAGAGAGAGAGAGAACTCGAACTCGAACTTGAAAGGTTTATTCACAAAAAGGCCATCGACCCATACATAAAGGGGGTTGCCGAACTGCTTAGTATTTTGGTTTAAACGCGCACACACACACACACCCACACACACACACACACACACACACACACACACACACACACACACACAACCAACATGTTACTGTATTACAGAAAGTCAGCTACAAAAATATTACTTAGGATAACATTATCGAGAGAGAGAGAGAGAGAGAGAGAGAACTCGAACTCGAACTCGAAAGGTTTATTCACAAAAAGGCCATCGACCCATACATGAAGGGGGTTGCCGAGCTGCTTAGTATTTTAGTGAGAAAAATAAGGAAAAGCGCACAATAAACCAAAATGTTATTATATAACCGCAACCACCGAGAGAGAGAGAGAGAGAGAGAGAGAGAGAGAGAGAGAGAACTCGAACTCGAACTCGAAAGGTTTCTTCACAAAAAGGCCATTGGCCCATACATGAAGCCAGGGGGTTCCTGAACTGCTTAGTATTTTAGTGAGAAAAATAA
>CM054136.1:91541085-91571085 GCA_028751875.1 Rapana venosa | reverse complement strand
ACACACACACAACACACAGATATATATTATCCCCGAAGTCGGAATGCAGCTACCTTCATGGTGGGTAAAATCGGTCGCATACGCACAACTCTCACCATTGGTGAACCTCGGAGCTCTAGCCGATTTAATATGTACACAGGTGCACAGTTTTAATCTGAGATTAAAAATTTTACGAGGTGACAGCCCTGATAATTATGGCCTCTGTGGTCGGCAGGGCTATAAACATTAGGATTGGGTTGGATTGGAGTGGAGCTCTAGCCGTGCAACGACACAAAACAATCAGTAACAAACAAACCCAAAACCCATACCGCCAAAGGTACAAATTAAAAACAACCAATAGGGAGGTGGGGTGGAAAAAGAGTGTTTTTTTATCAAGAAGTTAAAACTTGTCAAAATTGGTTTTCGATGGATTTTTCTCATCATTTTTTTTTATAACCCGTAAAATTGTATCAAAATCATAGAAAATAATGGCACTGCCACCTTTGATGATGTACAAAAGCGTTCAAATCACACGTCAAATTATTGAAACTAGTCTACAAGTAAACGATCCTGCCTAAAAAAAAAAGCGAAAAGTCCGTGGTCAAAGTGTGCCAGTGGTTCGATCCCCGTTTAGGCCCGAAACTTCCACCCCCCCCCCCCCCCCCCCTCACCTTTCCCCTTTCCTTCCACTAAACCTTGAGTGGTGGTCTGATTGCTAGATGAGAGATAAACCGAGGCCCGTGTGCAACACGCATTTAGCGCACGTAAAAGAACGCACAGCAACAAGAGTTGTCCCTGGGCAAGCTTCTGTGGAGAAAAAAAAGGCCACTCTGCTAGGGAAACAAATACACATGCAGTCAGGAAAAGGGACAAACAAAACTAATGGGTGGCGCTGCTCTTGTGATGGTGACGCGCTCTCCCCGGGGGAGAGCAGCCCGTTTAAGGGAATATATTTTCCCTGGAGTGCCGACTCTACTACCCCCGCCTACTCCCCGCCCCCCCCAAACCTCCGCGGGAAAAAAGGTCCTTCGGATGAGACTATAAACAAAGGATTCGTGTGCGAACGAACGCACGCAGAACATCTTACGCACTCGTTTAATCCTGTTCCGCTTTTCGGAAGAGCAGGCCGTGGTGTGCCGGTGGGAACGGAGGACAAAGCTTAACAAAACTGCATACATACGGGGACTGGATGTAAGAGAAGCACCTGAGTGTTTAGTCGATTATCCTCGAAAGAAAAGAATTAAATGAATATCCCTGAATTCGGAACACGGCTACCTTCACGGTGGGCTGAAATGGTGCATACCAAAATCTACATATTCAACTCAGAGCTTTAGCATGAACAAACAAACAAATATAATAAGAAATAAATAGGAAAAATAGATAAGAAAATTTCACGCAGAGAACTTGCCATGACTTAAAGTGGTGAAAACGTACAATACAAAATCACCCTGTCTGGTGAGTAAGTGACCTGAACAGATGATGAGATGATGATGATAAGTGATGAACGATGAGATGAGATAATAAGTGATGAACGCAGATGATTTGGCGATGATAAGTGACTCGAACAATGATGATGATGAAAAAGTGACTGAAACAGATAGATGACGTGTAAGTGACTGAACAGATGATGACGGTGATAGTGACTGAACAGATGATGACGATGATAAGTGACTGAACAGATGATGACGATGATAAGTGACTGAACAGATGATGATAAGTGGCTGAACAGAGGATGATAAGTGATCCGAACGAGATGATGCTGATGACGATGATAAGTGACTGGACAGATGATGATAAGTGACTGAACAGATGATGATGATGACGATGATAAGTGACTGAACAGATGATGATGATGATGATAAGTGACTGAACAGATGATGATGATGATGAGTAACTGAAATGATGATGATGAGTAAGTGACTGAAATGATGATGATGATGATAATTGACTGAACAGTTGATGATGAAGATGATGATGATGATGTGCTGTGTTTGGTTGCAGATGAGGAGAAGGGCATGGTGCAACAGGAAGGCAGCTTGTTCCCCAAGTTACCGCACGAAGACCTCACTAAAGAAGGCAGTAAGTTATTGGAATCGTTGACGTTGTTGTTTCTTTTTCTATCTGTCTGTCTGTCCATGTCTGTCTGTCCATGTCTCTCTCTCTCTCTCTCTCTCTCTCTCTCTCTCTCTCTCTCTCTCTCTCTCTCTCGCTCCTCCTCTTCTCTCTCTCTCTCTCCTCTTCTCTTTCTTTATCTATCTGTTTCTTTGTCTTCTCTATCTCTCTATCGCTCTGTGTCTCTCTGTCGCGTCTCTCTCTTCTTCTTTCTCGTCTCTCTGTCGCTTCGCACTCTTCTCCTCTCTCTCTCTCTCTCTCTCTCTCTCTCTCTCTCTCTCTCTCTCCTCTTTTCTTTTCTTTTCTTTTATTCTCTGTCTTTCTCTCTCTCTCTCCCTTCTTTCTCTCTCTCCTCTCTCCCACCCCTCTCCCCCTCCACCCTACCTCTCTTGCACACACACACACACACACACACACACACACACACACACACACACACACACACACACACACACACTCGCTCGCTCGCTCCCTCCCTCCCTCCCTCCCTCTCCAATCCTCCTCCTTATCACCTACTACGTGATAGCATCATAGTTACTGTCACATCCACCGAAGTATCATGTCAGTAGACAATACTTCTTGTACCCCAACTGCCCTAACTTAAGGTGAAGGGCGTGATCTGGTGTTTCTGCGTGTGTCGGGCCAACGCCCCATGCGCGGGCTATTCTCAGTGAAGCTACAGTGTAGAAGGTAGTGTCATCCTTACAGACTTGCACAGGGGACATGAATTCAGTCCAATTCTTCACCTTCATCTTCGTCGTCGTCGTCGTCGTTGTCGAACGCTCAGACAGCAACTATTGTCGTCTTGTCACATGAGCGAAAATGAGTCGCGCTGCCGTTAAGCCCCTGACAAGTCAGGCCCAGCGTTTCCGACTTCACTTCGGCGTGTCTGAGTGTCCAAGTTGTTTTGTTTTGAACCACTGCAGAGTGCATCGAGATGATGTGTATGTTAGTCCGTCGTTTTCGACGATGACCTCCAAAACAGCAGAGGAGGCAGCTGCTGTTTCGGAAATTGGGCAGAAATTTGATTATAGTGGAGATGCCTTGCCCACAGTACATCCCCACTCTCTTGGCCAAGTGGGCATAAGGACAGTCAGCGTTGGAGATGTTCTCCAAAGGCCAACTAGCCCCCAGGACTGCAGCATTAGGACTGTGCAAGTCAACCCTCCTAGTCAGAGAGTCATAGTCGATCACTAAAGACTAAGAGTAAGCTGTAAAGTGGAATTCCATGAGTGGGAAAGCAAGCCACTGATCATACAGCCTCTCACTTTGCTGTTGCCCCCAGCGTCAATGGTTTCATCAAGAACTGTGATAAACCCCAGGCGCTGACCTAGTAAGTCATACTCATGATACAGTTATACTATTATAAAAAGTCGTTTCTGTGCATCCCCCCAGCTTAGTCTTTCCCTTAGTTAGGTAACCCCTTTACGTTAATTTGTTTGCATCATTAATCTCTTTCTCCCTCTCTTCTCACTCTCCCTCTCTCCACTCCCTCCCCTCTCCCCCTCTCCCCTTTCTCTCTCCCCCTCCCTCCCTCTCCTTCTTTCTATCTCACAGTGCTGTCAGGATCCAATAATGTAGTATTTCAGTATATCATTAACAAATTATTCTCTCTCTCAGATCATCATGCCTTCCCCCGCGCTCACGGGGATAACCCCCCACCAAAACCCATTGCTTATTCAATGTACCATCTGGAAATAACATTTTGACTTGACTTGACTTGACAGTGGCCCCGGAGTTCAAAGACCCGGACAAGATGCAGAAGGACAACATCGTACGGCCTGTGGGCAGCACGGTTCGCCTCAAGTGCCGGGCTAGGGGCAACCCGGAGCCCCACGTCTCGCTGGTTCAAGGACCAGCACCCCGTGGCGCACTCGGAGGAGGACTCGCGCAGACGGCCGCACTGGATCCTGAAGCTGACCCACGTGCAGGAGTCGGACTCTGGCCGCTACACCTGCATGGTGGCCAACCGCCTGGGCCACGTCAACTTCACCTACAAAGTGGAGGTCATAGGTAAGGGAGGGCAGCAGGCGGAGACTGAATCGTTGTGGGTGGGTGTGACAGTGGTGTGTGTGTGTGTTAGTTCTTGAGTTTAACGTCCTTCCACCAAAAAGTGATATCAGACAAGTGTGTGTGTGTGTGACAGTGTGTGTGTGTTAGTTAGTTAGTTCTTGAATTTAACGTCCTTCCACCAAAAAGTGATATCAGACAAGTGTGTGTGTGTGACAGTGTGTGTGTGTGTTAGTAGTTAGTTCTTGAGTTTAACTCCTTCCACCAAAAAGTGATATCAGACAATTGGGGGGGGGGGGGGGGGGGGGGAGGGGTGTCAACTGCGCGCATGTGGAGGTCGTACGTTAGGCAGGCAGAGACTTGAGAGAGAATGCAGTTCCCGTTTTTTGTTTCTTTGTTGTTGTTTTTGTTTTGTTTTTTGTTGAATTGGGGCTTTTTTGGGTGAGGGGTGTTGGTTTTTTTTTAAAGAATAAGATATTCCTGGAGGGGGGTGGGCAAAAAGTGAGTAATGTTGGAATAAAGGTTAGGGGGAAGGAAGGGGGGGGGGGGGGGTACTGCAAGATTTTGAGAACGAAAAAAGGTTTTGTTTACACACACACAATGTATATGTGCATAATTGTGATTTACAGATGTACTTAAGTGAATGTGTGTGTGTATGCATGTAATGAAGGAAGGTTTTCTGGCCCAAAGAATTGTATGTTTGTACTGTGATTCACAAGTGTGCTTAATTAAGTGAATGTGTGTTTTCGTAGTTATTGTTTTGACTGTTTTGTATCGCGCAGTGTGGATTGTGTTTTTCTTTTGATGTTAGTAATGTGCTGATTTTGTATTGAACAAGTATACAACACTTTAGGTATATAATTATCATTCTCTCTCTCTCTCTCTCTCTCTCTCTCTCTCTGTCCCTGACTGTCTCTACTCTCTGTCTCTTCTCTCTTTCCCCCTCCGTCCCTCTCCCCCCCGACCCCCGCCTCCGTCCCTCTCTTCCCCTCTCCCTTTCTTATTCTCCTCTCTCTTCCTCCCTCCATCTCCCTCCCTCACTTTCTGTATTTTTTGCTGTTCTAAATTGACTACTGTTGACGGCAAATCAAACTGTAATGTGCGTGTGTGTGTTTATGTGTGCGCGTGTATATGTGTGTGTGTGTGCGTGCGTGCATGCGTGTGTGTGTGTACGTCTGTCTTTTTCAGACCAAATCCGGACCAAGCCCAAGCTGATCTCTTCGCACCCCCAGAACACCACAGTGGAGTATGGCGGCACTGCCTCTTTCCAGTGTCGCGTCAAAAGCATAGTTCAGCCCCACATAAAGGTCAGTAGCCAGCTAACTAACCAACTAACTAACTAGCTAGCTAACTAACTTGCTAACTAACTAAATAGCTAGCTAACTAACTAGCTAGCTAGCTAACTAACTAGCTATTTAACTAACTAGCTAGCTAACTAACTAACAAACAAACTAGCTAGCTAGCTAACTAACAAATTAGCTAACAGATTTGCTAACCAACTAACTAACCTGTGGATTTTTTTCATTTCGTCGTCATACCACTTTTTCAGTCTCGGCTAGAGTTCTCTGCGTGAAATTCGGGCTGCTCTCCCCCATCCCAAGGGAGAGCGCGTCGCCACAAGAGCAGCGCCACCATTTTTTTTTTCTTCCCCATGTCTGCAACTTGTTATTGTTTCCCTATCAGAGTGGGTTTTGGTTGTTTTTTTCTACAGAATTTTACCAGAGACAACTGTTTTGTTGCCGTGGGTTCTTTTGCGTGCGCTAAATTTATGTAACACACGGGACCTCGGTTTATCGTCTCATCCGATAGACTAGCACTTAGACCACCACTCATGGTCTAATGGATGAGGGAAGAGGTGTGTTTTTTTGCTCAAACGGGGATCGAACCACCGCACACTTCCAACCCGGACTTTTCGCTTTCTAGGCAGGCGCGTTACCTCTAGACCACCGATCCACCGATGTACAGTCAGTGAATTGAAAACGGAACTTTTTAGTAGAAATTGTGATGGATGCTGAAGCCGAGTGGTTAAGACCGTTCCACTTCAATCTCGTGGGTCCATGATGAAGTCGTGGGTTCGAATCCCGGCGGCGTCTGGTGAATTTAAGAGTGGGTTTTGGGTTTGTTTTTACTATCTTCAAGGTTAACTTTAAGTGCAGACCTTTCCAGTGTCTTAATTCCCTTTGTGTGTGTGTGTGTGTGTGTGTGTGTGTGTGTGTGTGTGTGTGTGTGTGTGTGTGTATGTACACGTACTTACGTACATACATACATACACACACACACACATATATATATGCAGGAGATCAAACCTGCACATTAAATATCCCGTAATTCATGTCAGCGTTCAGTGGGTTGTGGAAAAACACAAACATACCCATCTTCCATCCCCGAAGTCGGAATGCGGCTACCTTCATGGTCAGGAAAAAAACGGATCACATACGCAAAAATCTCATAATTGGTGAACCTCGGAGCTCTAGCCGAGGGACGAAAACTAAGATCCCTTGGTAGGAGTATTTACAATCTTGGAGTTAAAACGCACAACGCACCGTTATATTTGAAATTTTCTTGCGCATTGAAGTGATTGGCTGCCTCCATTCATCTTGGTGTTCCCCCTCCCCCCCCCCCCCCCCCCCCCTCTGGGGGCATGCCAGGGGCCTGTCAATATAAACAGCATTCCCACCTTCTGGAAATTTTGTGCTGACCATTCCCTCTTTTCTATCCCTCTCTTTGTTTCTGCCTTGTTCCTTTTTCTTTCTTTCGGTCACCTCCTCCTCGTCTATTTTCTGCCTTTTTTGGCCAAATTCTCCTGCCTTTTTTTCCCCAGGAAAACTTAAAAGATAACAATTCTTTCTCACGCCGAAGTCGGATGCTCTGGGCCTGACTTGTCAGGCGCTTAATTTACGGTAGCACAACGCATTAATAATAATAATGATAATACATGAAATTTATACAGCGCTATATCTTACAAAAAACAAATCAAAGCGCTTCATTCATCCTAGTCCTTCACATGCAGCCTGCCACAATTAATAGTTTTTACAAATTCAAATGTAAACACACACACACGCATTTTCGCTCATATAACAGAACAACAATAGTTCGCTGTCAGAGCGTTTGACGAAAAAGAATCTCGGTGTAAATCCCGTTTCCATGCCCCCCATCCCCCAAAAATTGGTATCAGTAACTCTTCGGAATCTTGACCTGAAAACACACTTCGGTGTGGCTGTAAACAACAGGATAGGATTGGATCAGAACTAAAAACATAAAAGTTTTATTTTAAACTTTTCTTGCGCGTCGAAGTGATCGGCTGCTTCCTCCATTCATTCATCTTAAAAGTGTTTCTCCTGCGAGAGGAAGGGGGGAGGGGAGATAAGAATAATAATGTATGGAATTTATGTAGCGCTGAATCTTGTAAAGCAACAAATCAAAGCGCTCAGATGACGGGTTTTTTTTATTTATTTATCGATGTAATGGAATAAGCACTCATGTGCTTTTTTACATCCAGTCCCCGTGTGTATGCGGTTTTGTAAATTTTGTCAGCTGTTCCCACCGGCACACAAAGGCCTACTCTTTCGAAAAGCGGAACAGGGATTTAACGTGCGCGCGAGATGTTCTTGCATGCGTTCGCACAACACGGGGCCTCGGTTTAGAGTCTCATCCGAAGGAAGATGCCAAGTATCTATCTACCTATCGGTATAAACAGTGTGGTCGGAGCACTCGCTTTCCCCCTGCCAAGTTAAGCAGCGTCGAGCGTGGTTACCAGTTGGATGGGTGACCGTTTGCGCGCCTTGGCTTCAGTACAGTTCCCCCCAGTTCCCCCAGCTGTAAATGGGTACCTGCCCTCTTTAGGGTCAAGGAAGGTAAAGCAGCGAGGGAGAGGAGATGGGCGCCGCCCTCAATATGCTGGCCCCTAGAGAAGTGAGGTCTCTGACGCCTCGCTCCCCTACGACCTTATAGGTTATGGGACTCCTTTACCTTTTTTTTTATATTATAAACAGTGTATAGATACTTGTCGCTTTCCTTGGGACAGTGGCTGAAGCGGGTGGAGGACTCGGACAGTGGCCAGGCGCTGAACACCACCATCGAGGTGAAGGGTCAGAAGTTCGTGGTGCTGCGGACGGCCGGGGAGGTGTGGAGCGGGCCGGACGGCTCCTACCTCAACAAGCTGGTCATCCACGACGCCAGGCCGCCAGACTCGGGCATGTACATCTGCCTGAGCGCCAACAACATGGGCTACAGCCTGCGTTCTGCCTACCTCAGTGTCGTGCCCGGTGAGTAGGGTGGGCGTGGGTGTGTGTGGTGGGGGGGGGGAGGGGGGGTGTGAGTGTGTGTGCACACGCGCGTGTGTGTGTGTTGGGGGGCGGGGGATGTATGTGTGTGTGTGTGTGTGTGCGCGTGTGTGTGTGCGTGCGCGCGTGCGTGTGTGTGTGTGTGTGTGTGTGTGCGTGTGTGTGTGTGTGAGGGAGAGAGAGAGAGGATATTAAAAAAAATATGGGTATAATTTATTATTGTTGCTAGTCTCTTAGAATAGTTTACTTTTTTTTTTTTAATATATTTTTAAAAAGGTAAAGGCCATTGACTGTATTTATCTATTCATTTTATTCTTCTATTTTCAGGATGTTAGAATAAGCACTCGTATGCTCTTTTTTTACATCTAGTCCCCGTGTGTATGCAGTTTATTAAGTTTTTATTTATTTTTCGTTATTTATTCTTTTATATCGAGGAATATGGAATAAGCACTCGTGTGCTTTTTTACATCCAGTCCCCGTATGTATGCGGTTTTGTAAATTTTGTCGTCTGTTCCCACCGGCACACAAAGGCCTACTCTTTCGAAAAGCGGAACAGGATTTAACGCGTGCACAAGATGTTTTGCATGCGATCGCAGACGGGGCCTCGGTTTATAGTCTCATCCGAAGGACTTTGATATTCAATTCGATTTTGTTGTTGTTGGTCAAACTGGGAAGAAAGGGCGAGGCTGGGAATCGAACGCACAATCTCACGGTTGACTTGTTAGGCAGGCAAACGTCTTAACCATCCTTCCACCACCTTCCTTCTTTGACTCTGTGTGTATGTGTGTGTGTTGTGTGCGTGCGTGTGTGTGTGTGTCTGTGTGTGTGAATGTGTGTGTCTGTGTGTGTGAATGTGTGTGTCTGTGTGTATGTATATGTGTGTGTGTGTGTGTCTGTGTGTGTACATGTGTGTGTGTTTGTGTTGGTGTATGTGTGTGTGCCTCTGTGTCTGTGTGTGTGTGTGTGTATGTGCCTGTGTGTCTGTGACTTGTCGCAGCAGGCGGTTCCGACGGGGACCAGTCGTCGTCAGCCTCGGCCAACCTGCCCTTGTACGTGGGCATCCCCACGGGCGTGGTGCTGGTGGCGGTGATCGGCTCCATCATCTGCCTGCAGAAGCGGCGCCAGTGCAGCTCCAGCCGCACGGCCCTCAAGCGCCACCGCCTGCCCGTGCCCACCGCCGAGCGCGACGCCGGCTTCTACAACAGCTACCACCCCAGCCCCACCACCACCAACACGCTGGCCGGGGGCACGGGTACAGGCACGGCCTCGGCCACCATCACCAGCGGCGGCGGCGGCGGCGGCGGCAGCAACGTGCACATCCACAGCAACGCTCTTCACACGCACTGCATCAGCGGCGGCAGCGGCAGCGGCGGCAACCCCCTTCCTCTCAGCCGCGACATGATGCCCAAGACGCCCGCGCCCTCCGTGGACTTCGGCTCGGACATCTCCTCGGTGTCGCACTCGCAGCCCCACCCCCACCCCCACCCCCCACCCTCCCGCCCCACCCGCACCAGCTGGCCCACCCTCCCCCTCCCCCCGCTCCCCAGTCCATGCACTACCTGAACCCTCATGCCGCGTTTGGGTACTGAGGGGAAGGAGGATGGATGAGGAGGAGGAGGAGGAGATGTCTGTTGGGATGGGCATGACATCGGTTTTTTTTTTAATGTTCTGTGCTGCCTGGCTCAGTCTTGGCACTTGTACTTTTGACTAGGATGTGTCATAAATCTGAAAACCCGCTAACTTCCAGAGAAACAGATTGTTTACACATCTTGCTTGAGTGGAGAAGAGAGAGACCACTAATTCAGGAGGCGCAGAAAACCCAGATTTTTTTTTTAAAACCTCACAAAAAGTGGAGTGGGTTTGGGTTGTTTTTTTGTCCAAACAAGGACACATTTTTGGACTCCCATGTTTTCTTGGACATTTTTTGTTTGTTTCGGATTATCCACAATTGCATGAAAAACGCAGTATCTTTGAGATAATGATGACAAAAGAACTAAACCCTGTTGTGCAGAAAGTGAAGATGATGAGGTATCATTTCATTCCTTGTGGTCTTGCTGTCTTGAGAGAGGAGAACAGACCGAGCGTGATCAAACCGATGCCAGCAGTTGACAGCGACTCTTTCTCTTTTGCGCAGCAGGTCAAGACAACTATTGTGTGTATGTGTGTGTGTGTGTGTCCCATGCTTGATCCAGTGGGGAAGGGAAGGAAGTATGCTTTAAACTGGCCTCTACACAAGACAATCAATGGACTGACCTAGACCTGGTCAGTCTTGTCTATCCAGCAACAAAGGGCTTGGTCCGGACACCTCAGGAAAAGACTTGATGATGGTCAAGTCAAATGGATAATGGACACTGACTGACCGACCGACCGACCTTTTGCAGTTACCACCAGATTTCATGGGTGCTAATTTACCTCTTTTTTTTTTAAGAGAACCAGATTTTGAGAGGTTTTTTTAATCTTCTTTCTTTTGCTTTTTTTTTTGGACTTGGCTTTTGACTCTGGAAAGCAAAAAGAGTGGAACGATATTTGGTTATGAATATATATCAAAAGTCCCTCATGCAGTTCTGTATGTTTTCAGTCAGCACAGTTCCTCAGAATCGCGGGGTGTTTGGGGTTTTTTATGTTTGGGGTTTTTTTTCTCTCCTGAAGGATACTGGATAGGTATGGATGTTTCAGAGTGAAAGAAGAAGGCGGAGAAGAGAGGAATTTTCTTTTTTAACAGTACAGCGCGTTGTTGCAGTCAAGTTATATTCCAATTTTATCGTAACGACATTTCAGAGTACTGTTGTGTGGTGATGTTGTGCTTCAAACAGTTCCAGTCCCCTCTCCCACCGCAGTAGGCGGGGAAAAAGAGACAGACAGGACACTGAACACAAAGTGGTTGTGTGTGTAAACCATTGGAGAGAGAAAGAGAGAGAGAAAGCGACCCTCCATGTCATTGTTGGTTTGTTGGACTTCATGTGTTTGCCACTGCGGTGCCAGTTTCGCCATTCTTCGCAACCGAAGAGGATCCCACTGATTAAACACTATTTGGATGGTTGCGTTTTGCTTTAATTTGATAACATTGGGTTGCGTTTTTCTTCAGTTTTGACTGTTATACCCAGATTGATTTTGGGTTTGTTTTTTTAGTTTTGCCTGCATTTTCAGCTTTTTAATAATTTTTTCCTTCTCATTTGTTTTTGGTTTTTTTGTCGTTTTTTTTTTCAGTCTGTGTTTTTTCATTTGAATGTGTATATTTTTGCAAGGTCTATTTATTGCCTGTATTCTGATCCAGACTGATGTTGGTTGGTCACCCTGAGGTTCAGGACCATCAACTGCAGTGTGTTGACCATCAGCCTGAACTAAACTATACAGTATTCCTTCCTTCATGCTTTGTCAGCATGACATGCCCGTATCTTCATCGCTAGAGTAGACGACCGACAAAGCATCATCTTTTTCGTCACTTGACTATTCATGTTGAAGTGAAAGGGCAGATGGAACTCGTTGCTTTTTTCCTTTACGTGACAAGTTTACAACAAAACGAAAAGAAAACTAACAGTCTTTATAAGCCTCCAGACACTAAGCTTGTGCAAATGTGGTTGGGTGTTTTTTTTTCAAATCTGTGATGGGAGGCATAGCTTTTTTTCTATGAACACTTCAAAAACGAGAAGCTTTTCAACCAAAATAATCAAAATTGTACATGAAAGTAGGTCAAAGATTTTATACTGTCAAAATTGGCATATTTCATCTTATGTGGATATGTACAATTAAAAATCTGAATTATATGGAGAAAAAAAATTATGCAGATTTTCTGTAATTGCTGATTCAAAATTTGTGGTTATTACTGTCATACAGTCATTTCAATTGGGGAAAAAAATCTGGGTTTTTTTCTTTTTTTGGGGGGGGGGGGGGGGGGGGGGGGGATTAGCAGGGCTCAGTGATTGAAAGTGCAAGAAGAAAAACTTTCTCTCTTTTTTTATTCTGGAATAGCATGGCTGTTTCAAATTCAAGTGCACCTGTCTTCAGACAGTGTGGGAGAGTTATGTGCCTTGACGTCAGCATCAGCTTAGTTCCATATTTAGCGGAGCACAACGTTTTGTTTTTATTCCCCAACCTGTTTTTTAAAAATTGAAATCTATTTTTATTCAAAATTTTTTAGCCTGCATATCTGAAGCAAGCAGCCTGTTGTGTCTGCAACACTTTTAGCCATGCTCATCTCCTGGAATCGTGATTGCGAAACAGCAGAGTTGTGTTCATTGTTTCTGTAGGATTTTTTTTTCAAGGTACATATATGATTTTAAGCGTTAACAACTGAAAGATGTACCGAAAAGTTTTTTTGTTTTTTTTTTAATTTAATTTACAGCTTTTATTGTGTAGTTCTTTTCTCTTAAAGCGTTTCACTGAAATATATATAGAGACTGGTACAGTTATATAGACTGGTACAGTTACTTGGATTTTTAAGAGAACTGTCTTGTTTTCAGAAAATTGGGTAGTTTCTTTGTTAGAATAAGATGTTGGTTTATATATATATTTATATATATATGATAGTGATATTCACAGTATGAGTGAAACTGCTTTAAGATGGTTGACTTCATCGTTCTTTTGTTTATTGTTGTTATTTTATCCCGCATGTTGAATTTCATGTGCAACAGGGTAATGTATGTATGGATATGTATGTATGTATGTATACCTGTGTGAGTATGAATGCACTTGGGTGTGGAGATGTGAATGACACTTATGTGCATGTTTGTGAACTGTAGGTATGTGTGTGTGGGAGAGAGAGAATGTGTCAAACCTTTCCCGTTGAGATACTGACAATGATGTGTAAAAAAAAAAATAATGATAATAATAATAAAAGATGTAAAGTTTGTCTAATGTCATATGTAAGAGATTTATATCTGTAAAAACAAAAACAAAAAAGTTATTTTTCCCACGCTAGTACCGTTTGTTTGTTGCTGTTGGGGTGGTTGTTGTTTTGGTGTGTTTTTTACAGATGCATCGACTTACAAGACTAGATTGATGTAAATATTCGTTCAGTAATTGTGAAAGTGAAATCCTTTTTGAGTGATGATGACAATGATGATATGATAAACCCACAACCATTTTATCGAGAGTGGTGGTATCTGAATTTGATAAATGCAAGCTGTTAATAGCATCCTCGTCAGGCCAGGTTTCATTTTGGGGTTGGGTTTTGAGGGTTTGTGGGGTTTTTTTGGTCGTTTTCAAATGACAATGTAATAATAACGATGTGATGTGATAGATGTTTAATTATTATCTCCCCCCAATGTGCCAGGTACCTCTAATTGTGTGTTGAGACCAGTGTTCGGAGTTAGATTGCTGCCATATTCTTTCAGTATAGGTTTTCTTCAAATAGCAAAAAACCAACAACTTTTTTTTTGTCATGGGTATTAATTGATACTTTTTTTGTGGTGGTTGTTGTTCATGTTTCACTCTGTTGGTTATAAAAGGCACTGCTGCTGCTGCTGCTGTTTCTTCCGTCTCTTTCTCTTGTTTCTGACATGAAAAACGTTGTGATTCTTACCCACCACCCACCCTTTCCCCCTCCGCTCACCTCCTCCCCCAGCCACCACCCAACCTCACCCATCCTTCTTCCTTGTACGCCTGCCCCCCCCCCCCCACCCCCAGCCACCCCCCCCCCCCCCCCCCCTCAGCCACCCCCCTAAATCAAAAAGTTGACTGTAAAGTTATGTGTTGTTGGGTTGGTTGGTTGGGTTTTGTTTTTTTTGTACAGAGGTTTTTGAAGCAAAATCAAAGGTTTGCTTTTCTGTGTATCACTGCATGCCTGTTTGCAAGTGAGTTGCTGTGACACGAAAGAATGCCAAAGACAAGTTTGTTTACCCACTGGATCAGAATGTTACTCTCCCCTCCCTCTCTCCTTCTCTCTCTCCCCCCTCTCTCTCTCTCTCTCTCTCTCTCTCGCTCGCTCTCTCCTGCTCTCCCTCTCTCTCTCTCCCTCTCTCTCTCTCCCTTTCGCTCTCTCTCCCTCTCTCTCTCTCTCTCACGCGCTCTCTCGCCCTCCCCTCTCTCTCTTCTCTCTCCTCTCTCTCCCTCTCTCCCTCTCTCTCTCTCCCTCTCTCCTCTCTCTCCCTCTCTCTCTCCTCTCTCTCTCCCTCTCTCTCTCTCCCTCCCTCTCCTCCCTCTCTCTCTCTCTCTCTCTCCCTCTCTCCCTCTCTCTCTCTCTCTCCTCTCCTCTCTCTCTCTCTTCTCTCTCTCTCTCTCTCTCTCTCTCTCTCTCTCTCTGGACCTACTAGAAAAATCAAATGCCAAAGAAACGTAGGTTTTGTTTTAGACTCGGTAACGTTTGGACAGAACGCAACAACAACAAAAATGTTTGAAGATTAATTATAAATAGCCAACAGATTTTAACAAGAAAAACTCAGAATCGGTTAGTCTACAGGCCTGGAAAGCAGTGTGGCCATGTAGTTTTGGCATCATTTCCATGACTTACTAAAGTTACTTGCTTGCAGTATACACGTGGTGTAGGTACTGCTAACTTTATTTGATAAGCGAGCCTTCATGTGTGCTTATAAATTCTTTTCCCTCAACAAAAAGTTGGGTTGTTTTTTAAAAAAAACCCAGCATTTCAAAGTTTCATAAGTTGGATAGTTCATGTTATCAGTTTTAAAAGTTGTTAACATCCAAGTAAAAAATGAATGAACGTCCTTTTTAAAAATTAGAATGGTTGGGTTGGTTTTTTGATGATTAAAACAAGAATTTTTTTTTAATTAACAGAAAAACCTTTTTTTTCTCAAGTCGCAATGAGCACCTCAAGTGGGAAACGCGTGAACAGATTTTGTGCCTGTGGATATAAAGTAATGCAAAAAAACGAAAAAGCGTGAAGAAATTCAGAGCAACCTTCTGCCTAGCAAGACATTAGCTCAAGTGTTAGCTCACCAGTCAAAACGTTATGGATGTGAAAAGAAGGGAATGGGTGGCCACGATTTGTTATTAATGTTTTGTTGTTGATAATTAGATCATGATTATGTAAAGGGAATGACAGGCCCCTTATGTTGTTCATGTTATGTTGTTAATAATGAGATCATACGTCAAGGGAATGAAAGGGTTTTATTGTTGTTAGTGTTATGTTGTTAATAATTAGATCATACGTAAAGGAGATGAAAGCCCCTTCTTATTTGTTGTTCATGATATGTTGTTGAGAAGTAGATGATACGTAATGCGAACGAAAGGGTCTTACTGTTGTTAATGTTATGTTGTTAATACTTAGATCATGAAAAAACCAGCATGAAACTTGTTTTGTAAGTTCTGCTCTGTGTTGTCCTTCAGTCTTTTCTGGAGAGTTGTCGTTGTTGTTTCACCCTTCTTCTCTTTTTTTGTGATTAGGCGCATTATCCTGTTTTGGGGATAGTGGACCTGATAGTTGGTCATCTGCTGAAGTTCTGTACAGTTCCTTGTGTTCGGTGTAGGAAACTTTGTGTGCCAAATGTGTCACGTGCTTGACCTTTTTTCACTGGCCTAGGTACAAGTATACATACATGGGTTTACTGTGTTTTTAAAAAAAAAAAAAAGGATTGGTTGAATGCGTTGTTTCCAAATGCGTCGTTTCCAAATGCCAGTAAAGTTGGGGTATTTCGTACTTCTTGCATTTTTTAAAACACTGAAGTAAGAGTTGCTTTAATTGTTGCTTCGCGTACATGTCCATTGCCTGTGGTGATGTTGTAGGCAAGTACTCTTAGAGTGAATCAGTGTAGGGTTGAGGATGAATGAATCGGTGTTCTGTTTTGTTCCAGTTTCTGCCCAAGAATTGTCAAGATGGAAAACTTAAGTTTCTGGTAAAACCAACCAGTCAGTCTGCTCATAATGAGATGATAATGAATAAAAACACACCACCAACACAACAGAACCCCCCCCCCCCCCCAAACAAAAAAAGCACAGTGAAATTGTCATAAAAACATAGACGGAAAGTGATCAAGGGAATCTTGACTAAAGAAGGAGACGACATGGATGTAGATTTGCTGTCGGCCAAATTTGCCCTGCAATCATGCTCACGTACAATCATGCTTTGTTTCTGTCTTAATTAATGAAGCAGGGGTCAGATGAGTGTTTTGGAGCCAGAATGTTCCAGGTTCATCTCTGATTTAAGATTCTTATAATTATTTTGTTGCATGTGTCTCATCAGATGTGCCACAGAAAATCAGCAGCTGGTCCATTCTTTGTTTTGTCTGAAAGTTTCTTTCTTCAACAGTTGCTTTATGCTGTGTCGGCAACAATTCTTGACTGCCTGGAGAACTGCCCATTAAGCCACAGTGGTGGAAAGTGAAAGAACAAGAGTTATTCAGAGTCTTCAAGAGCTACTGTTGTATCATTGAAAAAGTTGCGATTTTAAGAAGTAGATGGCTTTTTTTTCGTTTGTTTGTTTCACAATGTCCTATGAACATCTTTTGACTCAAAAGAAGAAAAAACCCACAAATTCGTTATGGACAACAACAACAAAAACCCCACATCTGCATACCATCATTATCAATTGTCAGTGTTTAATCTGATCCTGTGTTTTAACCAGGAGAATTGTTGTTGGTCTTCGTTTTCTGTTCTGCTAGTGGAACGAACCGTGTCTTTCTCTTTAGTCCTGTGATTCTTGAAGGATGATGTAGGCTTTCTCACAGAGACTGAGCTGTCCATGTGACAAACACCAAATTTACAAAACCCACAATAATGTAGTTTTCATCTAATATTTTTCTGTTGTCATTCATGATTTTGATGTATATATGATTGGGGGGGGGGGGATTTTGTCCTTAAATCAATATTATGGCAAAATCATCTATATATTTTTTAGTCTGTTGTGTTCAAACAATACATACAATCAATCCAAGATGTGCCCTAGTCATGTTCTAAAAACTGTTTTTTGGCACCTCATCCCTCATACATATTATTGAGTTCTAAAAACGGTTGGTTTTTTTGGTACCTTATCCTTCACATGAGTCCTCTGACACTGGTCTGTCAGTTCCTTATTGTTGTGTTGGCAGACGGTGAAAGGTTCGCCAGATAATCATTTGAATCTATCTGGAACCTTAGAGAAAAGATAATCAGCTTTAAGTGCTCATAGTCATAGTTTCACAAATTGTTTAAACTATCACGAACTATTTGAACTTTTCAATAATGGACCAGAATCCTTAGAAAGTTTTCTTTTTGAGAACTAGGTTTATGTAAAAATGAAGAAAATTAGGCCACTGTAGAAATGAAGAATGTAGCCTGCATTACAATGCTCACCCATCTGTTCATATACATCCATGTACTTTATTCAAAAGCTGCCATCTGGCTGTAAGGTGTGTGTGTGTGGAGGAAGTTGGTCTTTCGCTTCTGTATATCGCCAGCTGTTCAAACCGAACACATTGTTTTATTTCACATTGATTTAGACCAGCAGCCCTGTTTGTGAAACCTGACATGCATTCAGGGGACAGGGTACTCTGTTCTTGTCATTCGTCCGTCATTTAGTATAAATATCAATGGTACATTTTTCTCCCGTTCCTCGCCTAGAGCTCCGAGGTTCACCAATGGTGGAGATTTTGCGTATGCAACCGTTTTTTGCCCACCGTGAAGGTAGCCGCATTCCGACTTCGTGGATAGTGTATTTTGGCCTTGTTTCTCATATAATGATTTCCCTGTTGGTGTATTTCTAAGGTTTGTCAGGGTTTATGTCAAAATTGTCAAAAAATCGGTGTTCATTTTTTTCTGGTTGGTCTAATTAAGGTATATGTGATTTCCTGTTTCCTTTAGATCTGAGTCAGATGGTGGAAGTAATTTCTGCTTAATTATCCTCTCTGCTTTGTTGTGTATGTGTGTGATAGAGGAATCTGAAAAAGTTTGTAAAGTTGTTTGATGATAACTATTTCATGCAGTAATTTTTCTTAAAGTATTATTATTCATACAATCAAAGATTGTCTACTCATTCAGTTTGGGTTTTGGGGTTTTTTTATGTCAAGAGAATCTCTGTTCAGTTTACGTTTTGCATGTCGTAAAAAAGAGACTTTTTTCTGGAGAGAAAAAAGGTCATGTACATTTCGAAACAAATTCAATCAGACTTTTTGAAAGCTTCTTTTCCATAAGTTTTGCATTCCCTTCCTTCCCCCCTCCCCCCCCCCCCCCCCCCCCCCCCCCCCCCCTCCTCCTCTCTCTCCTCCCCCCCCCCCCCCCCCCCCCCCTCTTGAATCATTCGTTTTAATGTTTCTGAAATGAAAGCTTTTAGAAAGTGAATAGATCGCTTTTGTTCATTTTTTATTTGGGGGCATTTCGAACTTTTTTCACCCATTCACCCTTTGTTTTTATTTTTATTGATATGGAAAATGATTTTTTTTAAATGATACAAATATTCAATAGTCTGGGATAAGTGTTCAGTTTCACTGTTTTGAGTCACTTCACAGCATTGGAGAAAGCGCCTAGAAAGTGAGCAGTCTTGTGGTGTGTTTCTCAAGTAGTGATTTAGTATATCAAGCTCGGGTTTTTTTCCTTCTTTCAAGTTACCATACTTTGTTCTTTATTCATAGTCATGAGTAAATGTTTTCTTATATTACGCCATTGCGGTCCCACTTCATGTGTGTGTGTGTGTGTGTGTGTGTGTGTGTGTGTGTGTGTGTGTGTGTGGTGAAATTTTTTTTAAATTGCGTGAATGTGGAATTGAACGGCCTGAGTCGTTATGTTAGCAGTTGTTACATTTGGTAAATACTTTGGTCTACGAGTGTGGTGTGTGTAATATTTGCATGGACACACTAAATATACTCTAGTTAGATTGGGTTGGGTTTTTTTCGTACTCATGCTCTTAACAGAATTGCAACGTACAGTTGGTATGCTCTTAAAAGTGTTAAATGTAAAAACAGTGTTCAGTTTGTCAAAGTTTATATGTTTTAAAACAGGTTTTTTTTAACTCCAAATTTGTCACGCCATATATCTAAGCATGTGGCAGGACAATATTACAATCTCACGCCGAAGTCGGATGTGCTGGGCCTGACTTGTCAGGCGCTTAACGGCAGTGCGGCGCAGTTTTATTCATATGACAGACAGTATTTGCTGTAAGAACGGTCGACGACGAAGAAGAAGAACAAGAAGAATATTACAATCTTACATATATTATAACAATACAACCCTGCCTTGCATTAAACATACAGAATCTGTGACAGATGGCGACACTGAATACCATTCAGAAAAAAATAAAACAATGCAGAAAATATCAGTTCGTTTCTAATTAACGTACCAGTTTTAGTTGGCCCCCCCCCTCCACCCCCCTAAAAAAATCACAGGTGAAATCTGTTTGATGTTTGACAGTGGAAATGCTCAACCGTCTTCTGAACCAATCAAAAGTTGAACTTGTTGCTTGCACGTCTGTTGGCGGCGTGTATTAGTCACCAGTGTTAATTAAATCAGGGGATGTCAGGTGAAAGTGCCTTAGAAATTAATTCGTTTAGAACAGATACACCAGAATTTTTTTTTCTCTCTCTCGGCAATTTTTTTTTTTTAATGAAGCAATTCTTTATAGGCACCACATTGATATTTTTTAATAGAAGGGTAAATTTTTCGCAGATAATTTTTTTGCTTTGTGGGGAGAGAACTTGAAGTGGTGTTAATATGTGTGTGTGTGTGTGTGTGTGTGTGTGTGTGTGTGTGTGTGTGTGTGTGTGTGTGTGTGTGTGTGTGTGTGGCTAGCTTGAATGATTATCAAAATGAATGTTTAGCCCTTCTCTCTTTCTGCTTCACTCAGTCCTTGTCTCACCACCCCTGTCTAGTCCGCCTGTTAACACTATGTGTGCGTGGGTGCGTGCGTGCGCATCCACAAGCGCGTGCACACAGGGCATCTTTACTTGTGCATGCGCGCGCGCGTGTGTGTGTGTATGTATGGTGTGTGTGTTCTAGTTCCCTGTGTGGTACCTACTCTTTCCCTGGTAAACTCTTTTCTGATCCCAGTTCTGCCTTCATGCTAGTGAATGCAGAGCGGTTGTTTGTTTTTTTTCATACTGTGTGCTTTTAAAAGAAAACTATATATTCAGTTCAACCATTTCAATACATCTGATTGTTTAGTACATGGTATCATCATTAGGATGAGCATTATTCATTTATCATTTGATTTTTTTTTTCAATGTTATGCTCTACTAAGTCATTTTGAAACAGAATTATATACCTTTAACACCCCCCCACCCCCCACCCCACCCCCCACGAAAAAAAATGACGACACTCTCGAAGAGATATACTGCCAATTATTTTGAAAAGGATTTTTAAAATAATGACATACAGGTAGAATGACTTAGCGTGTATTGTTGAGATGGTAACATGCATCTTTTCTGTATGCTTGTATTGGAACTGTTGTGTTTTTTTTCAGTTTTTGGACATTTGGAGTGGGGACGGGTGGAGAGGGGGGTTGGTTCTTGCTCCAGTTAATAAGAAATGATGTTGTACATATCACTGATTGTACGTGAGCTACCTGAAGAAGAAGAGATATTGCGTGGGTGGTAGTATTCACTCGGCGTTTTTTTGTTTTTTGGGGTACGTACACGTGTTCGTCAGTTGGTCTGTGTTTACCTCCAACGAGAATAAATGACTGTTTGGTTCAAGTATAATTGGTGTTTTTGGAAGTGGTTAGAATTGTTTTTCTGCTGCTTCGACTTTCTCTGTGTGTGTTTGTGAGTGTGGCGCTCTCTGTCTGTCTGTCTGTCTGTCTGTCTGTCTCTCTCTCTCTCTCTCTCTCTCTCTCTCTCTCTCTCTCTTTCTTTCTCTCTCTTGCTCTGTCTCTCTTGTTTGGGTGTGAATGTGGTTTGGTTGGGTTTCATTGTTTTGTTCGTCGATTAGAGCTCCGAGGTTCACCAATGGTGAGATTTTGCGTATTCGACCGTTTTTGCCCACCATGAAGGTAGCCGCATTCCGACTTCGGGGATGTATGCTGGGTATGTTCGTGTTTCCGTAACCCACTGAACGCTGACATGAATTACGAGATCTTTAACGTGCATATTTGAATTTCTGCATATATATGTATATACACGAAAGGAATTAAGGCTCTGGCAGGGAGATAAAAAAACAAAAAAATCTCCACCCTTAATTCGCCAAACTCCGACATTTTGTGTCTAGAAAGACTTTTCGACTTGACAAAACTACCTACCTTCTTCACAAAGGGAGCGGGATAGCTAGTGGTTAGAACATTGCGCTCGCATTCTGACGACCCGGGTTCGATTCCCGTTCAAGGGGATATTTTCCCCTGGAGTTAACATCGGTGCAGACTCCACTCTCCCCAAAAGTCCTTCGGATGAGACTATAAACCGAGGCCCCGTGTGTGAACGCATGCAGAACATCTTGCGCACACGTTAAATCCTGTTCCACTTTTCGGAAGAGTAGGCCATTGAGTGCCTGTGGGAACAGATGACAGAATTTACAAAACCGCATACACACGGGGACTGGAGTTAAAAAAGCATTTGAGTGCTTATTCTATTATCCTCGAAATAAAATAATAGATAGATAAATAAATAAATAAAATAAACAAACATTTCTGTTTTCATCTAAGATGGTTTCTAAGTCTTCCCCACTTTGTGTCAAGTATGCATACAATACAGTGGGAAATGAACAGCGAGAGAAAGCAGATCAACATTTCACCAAAAACATAAAATGATTGGTGTGTGTTTCTTTTTTTCGAAGTTGCGATCATGCACAGTTTTTAAAGACTGGGGTAAGGGTAGGGGGTTTAAAGAACAGAGGACTCGGTGCAGATCCTTGCAGTAAGCAGTGTAAACAGACAGACTGCTGGGGAACAGAGGATTGATTTTCTATTTATTGTGATAGCCTGTGTGCGATGAGAGAGAGAGGGAGATTTTATTTTTTTAATTTAATTCTTTTACATCGAGGATAATGGAGTAAGCACTTACGCGCTTTTTTTTTTACATCGAGTCTCTGTGTGTATGCGGTTTTGTAAATTCTGTCATCTGTTCCCACCGCCACACAATGGCCTACTCTGACGAAAAGGGGAACAGGATTTAACGTATGCGCAAGATGTTCTGCGTGCGTTTGCACACGGGGCCTCGGTTTATTGTCTCATCCGAAGGACTTTTGGGGAGAGTGTAGTCTGTACTGATGTTAACTCCAGAGGAAAATATCCCCTTGAACGGGAATCGAACCCGGGTCGTCAGATTGCGGGCGCAATGTTTTAACCACTAGGCTATCCCGTCAGAGAGAGAGGACTAGAAATGAAAAAAGGACAGAGTCAAAAAAAGCACTAAAATCATTAATTATCTTCATTAAGTTAGCGTGACTGCTAGCGGCTGAGAGCTCGAGCAGAGACAGAAGTGTGATTTTATTTTTGTTATAAAAGAAAAAATAAGACACTTCGCCCTGAAGTCATGCTGCCGCTAATCTGAATAAGGTCTTGAGAAGTATGATTTCATTTTTGTTTTTAAAAATGTAAGTAATGCTTCCGCTAATCTGAAGGAGTAAGTTCTTGAGAAGTATGGCTTCATTTTTGTTTTTAAAAAAATAAAATAAAAGAATAAGACGCCTTATGTCATGCTGCCGCTAGAACTGATTGAGTTAATTCTCGAGAAGTATGATTTTATTTTTGAATTTTATTCATATATATATATATATATATATAATGGTTAAGGTGTCCCATAACCTATGTGGTCATAGGGGAGCTATGCATCAGAGACCTCAGCTTCTCCAGGGGCCAGCATATTGAGGGCGGCGCCCATCTCCTCTCCCTCGCTGCTTTACCTTCCCTGACCCTAAAGAGGGCAGGTACACATTTACAGCTGGGTGAACTGGGGGACTGTACTGAAGCCAAGGCGCTCAAACGGTCACCCATCCAACTAGTAACCACGCTCGATGCTGCTTGACCTTGGCTGGGGAAAGCGAGTGCTCTGACCACTGAGCTATCCGGTCCACACGCACACACACACACACACACACATGCACGTGCACACACACACACATACACACACATATATATATATATATATAAATATATATAAATATATATATATATGTAATTATATATACATACATATATATATATATATATATATATACTTTTTTTTTAAACAGTAAGGGGCTTTAATGTGCTGCTGCCTCTGGTCTGAATGTGTAAGTTCTTGTCAATAAGGACTGAGCTATACTCTGCATACTGCTTGCCATCCCCATAACTCAAAGCAGCGCAAACTAAGAAAACTGACCCCCAACCGAGAAAACACAGCAGGGACTGCTGACTTTGCTGGACGTGGCCACTGCCCTCATTAATTTTGTCATGATGGTGACCACACACAGATTCAACCGGCTGTCTGACAGACGCCATAGCCGAGTGGTTAAGACCGTTCGACTTCAATCCCATGGGTCCATGAAGTCGTGGGTTCGAATCTCTGGATCATCTGGTGATTTAAGGGTGGGGGATTTTTTACAATCTCCAAGATCAACTTCCAAGTGCAGACCTGCCAGTGCTTCAATTCCTACCGTGTATATATATTATACACATGCAGAAGATCAAATATGCATGCTAAAGATCCCGTAATTCATGTCAGCGTTCAGTGGGTTACACAGAAACACCGAACATATCCAACGTACATCCCCAAAGTCGGAATGCGGCTATCTACATGTGGGCCAAAAATGGTCGCATACGCAAATTTCAACATTGCTGAACATCAGAGTTCTAGCCGAGGAACTAAAACAAACAACAACAACAACAATAACAAAACCAACAGCAAAGCGGCTGTCTGTCTACAGATGGGATTAGGGAAGGAGGTAATACCACGTTGGCAAAGGCCTTGATTTTTTTTTTCGTTCCTCGACTAGAGCTCCATGTTCACTAACGGTGAGATTTTCCGTATTCGACCATTTTGGCCCACAACGAAGGTAGCCGCATTTCGACCGGGAATGTATGTGAAGAGAGAGAGAGAGAGAGAAGTCGAACTCGAAAGATTTATTCACAAAAAGCCATTGGCCCATACATGAAGGGGGGGGGGGGGAGGGGTGGGGGGGGGGGTGCCGAGTTGCTTAGTATTTTAGTGAGAAATAAGGAAGCACACACACACACAAAATGTTATTGTATAACCACAACCACCGCAATTAAAATCAGTTAGACAAAAAATATTACTTAAGAAACCAAGATAAGAGAGAGAGAGACGCAGACGCAGATGATTTATTCAAATAGGGCTCAGAGAGAGAGAGAGAGAGAGAGAGAGAGAGAGAGAGAGAATGCGAATGCGAATGCGAATGCGAAAGTTTTATTCATTATAGGCCTTGGCCCCTCATGAAGGGGGTGTGTGTATATAATCAGCATTCCAAAACATGTTGCATAAGAAACATTTATGAACAGAAGAATAATACCTCAAGTACAGATAGTATTTCTAATGTTAAAAGCTTTATACAAATAAATTGCTAGTCGCTTATTAATGCGTTCGTTAGTAGATGACATAAGTATACAAAGTCTAAACATGGAAGGACAGCTCACATATTTTTGCGGTATCAACTGAGTTCTAAGATCATTTAACATAGGACAACATAATACAAAATGAACTTCATTATCGACAGACCCCTTACATAATGGACAAAGAAGATCTGTAACACAGTGTTGTCTATAGCACAAACAATTCAGACACTCCAAATCTAAATTTTGTCATATTATGTTTAAGATGTCTATCCATGTTCATTGACAAATATACAGGAATTTTACCTAATAAACTAAACTGCCTATACAAACTAAAACGATCACTCTCGTGAATATGACTGGAACACTCCTGCCACCTACAATCTATCAATCTAGTGCGCAGTACTCGTATAAACCCATTTATATCTTCTACTCCTTGATTGAACCATACATAAGCAAATCCTAACTCACATAATTTGAACCTCAGTTTTGATACCCAATTTCTTTTCCCCCTTTCATCTAAATTATATAACATATATGCCTTTTTTGGTAACCTATGATTATCCATTCGTAATATTTTCATCCAGTACAAAACACATCTCACGATGGAATTCACAATTAATTGGATAGCGATTAGTTTCTGCATAGACAAGATCATTGGGTGTTTTCATAGTTACTCCAAGAATTTTTTTTAGTGCAAATAAATGAATTTTTTCACATTGGTATGCAGAGTCATAAAGACCCCATATTTCAACTCCATACTGTGTGATGGGCTGAACCTGAGCATCAAATAATTTTATATATAATTCAAAAGATTGACTTTCTAAGGCAGATAACTTTTGTGTAATACATAACAATGCACGTTTGGCTCTGCTTGCTAGGTCTTTACATGCACCAGTAAAACTAAGTTTTGTGTGTGTGTGTGTGTGTGAGAGAGAGAGAGAGAGAGAGAGAGAGAGAGAGAGAGTGAGATTTCTGGTACAAGGGAAGCAACTACTTTCAGAACCTTCCGCTCGATTCTGATGATGTCCCTTGTAAGTGTCTTCCGTAACGGAAGCTTTCTTTGATAAATTAATAATTGTTCTCCCAAAACTATTTCTTATTTTTAATTTTAAAAAAAGAACAAAAGAAAGAAAAGAAAAGATTGTTGTTTTTTAAACTGGCGTATTGAAACACTGCGACGTTTGGTTTTTGTTTTAACAAATCCTATTTTTAATCGTATCTCCTGTCTGTCCGGAAACACTGTATATGTAATTATTTGTACGGATCTGATAACAATAGACTTTTTTATTGGTAGACTGGCTTGATTTTGTTCCAAGTATGTCGTACAAACTACTTTTGTGCTGCGTTTTATGATTTATGTTACAATATATATATATATTAACAGATGACAGTTTAAAATATATTTTTAAAAAACACGTTTGTGCAACAATTCTGTAAATTTAAGAAAAGAAAAAACTAACTAACAATAATAATAAACAATAGATAAAATAAACAGATCTTCACATATTTTGAAAACCTTTTGGACGATATAGAGCTGAGACGTAGGAATGCGAAAATAATTTACCAATTGAAAAATGACATTATTATTTGCATTAAAAAGATTTTTTTTTTTTAATTTAAAAGGACTAGTGTAAACTGGCTCACAATCTCTGAACTGATATTTTTTCTTTCTTGTTTTGTTCCGTTTGGGTTTTTTTTTTCATTCCTCTGCTTAGAGTTCTGAAGTTCATGATAGTGAGATTGTGCGTATTCGACCGCTTTTACCCACTATTAAAATAGCTGCATTTCATCTTCGGGGACCGTGTTTGAACAGGACACCTGTGTGCATGCATTCGCTTTGTTCGTTTTTTTGTTTGTTTTTTGTTTGTTGTTTTTGTTGTTGTTGGGTTTGTTTGGGGTTTTTGTCATCTGTTCATACTGTCACGAACAGGCCTACTCTTCCGGAACGGGTTTCTAATATGTGTGCAAGATATTTTGCATGCGTTTTGCACTCGGGACCTCGGTTTATAGTCTCATCCGAAGTACTTTCGTGAGGAGTGAAGTCAGTAGTGATGTTAACTCCGCTAGTGGTTCAATCCCGGGCCGTCAGATCACGAGCGCAGTGCTCTAACCACTAGGCTATCACCACCACCACCACCACCCACACATCCACGCACCCATCACCACCACCATCACTACTCTGATATCGATAATGATGGTGTGTCCCCGGCAGAGCTCTTAGGCTTGCAAAGTGAGAATATGATAATATATATGGACTCTTAGCTGTTGTAAGAGCTAAGTATTATTGTTATCGTCAGAGGGGTGGCCTTGATCTTTGTGATAGTCAAACCTAAACAGCAGCCACCCGAGATAAGTGTAGATAGTGTAGAGAGAGGAGAGAGAGAGAGAGAGAGGTGAGTGTGTGTGTGTGGTGTGTGTGTGTGTGTGTGTGTGTGTGTGTGTGTGTGTGTGTGTGTGTGTGTGTGTGTGTGTGTGTGTGTGTGTGTGTGTGTTGGGGTTTTTGTGTGTGTTGTGTGTGTGTTGTATTGTGTTGTGTGTGTGTGTGTGATAGTGTGTGTGTGTCCGTGTGTGTGTGTGTGTGTGTTGTTGTGGTGTGTGTGGTGGTGTGTGTGTGTCGTTGTGTGTGTGTTGGTTGTGTGTGTGTGTGTGTGTGTGTTGTGTGTGTTAGTGTGTGTGGTGTGTGTGGTGTGTGTGTGTGTGTGTGTGTGTGTGTGGAGTGTGTGTGTGTGTGTGTGTGTGTGTGTGTTGTGTCGTGTGTGTGTGTGTGTGTGTGTGTTGTGTGTGTGTGTGTGTGTTGTGTGTGTGTGTGTTGTTGTGTGTGTGTGTGTGTGTGATGTATGGTTGTTGTGGTGTGTGTGTTGTGTGTGTGCTGAATGTGTTAGTGTGTTGTGTTGTCTGTGATGTTAGTGTGAGTTTGTGTTTGTTTTGCTTGTTAGTGTGTGTTTTTGTAGTGGAAAGAATGTTTTGAATTGTTGCTGTTGTAGGGTTACGTAATTGATAATCATTGTGTCGTTATTGCTGTAGATAGTGAATGAGGCTGTGTTCTTCGTTAGTAGGTGTGTGTGTTGTTGTTAGTGTGATTGAATATTTTTTGAGTGTGTGCTACGTTTGTAGTAGGAGTGTATGGAAGATGTCAGTTGTGAAATCATTGTGTTTACTGTTTTATTGCATTAGTTTAGCCATATTCTGCCTTTGAAGTTCAGTGCAGTTTCGTTTTTCGCTTGAGGGAAAACGAAACTCGTCATTTGAACTTGTTGCAATGTTGACGAGACTGTGATTGATTGAATTCATTCTGTGATTGATAGGGATAGCTGAAGTAGTGGAGTGGAGTGGAGTGCAGTGCAGTGCAGTGCAGTGTAGTGTAGTGTAGTGTAGTGTAGTGTAGTGCAGTGTAGTGTAGTGCAGTGTAGTGTAGTGTAGTATAGCGTAGGGTAATGTAGTTTAGTGTAGTGTAGTGTAGTTTAGTTTAGTTCAGTGCAGTGCAGTGCAGTGCAGTGGTGTGTGGTGTGGTGTGGTGTGGTGTGGTGCGGTGCGGTGTATTCCACTGCAGTGTAGTGTAGTGCAATGCAGTGTAGTGTAGTGTAATGTAGTGTAGTGTAGTGTAGTGCAGTGTAGTGTAGTGCAGTGTAGTGCAGTGCAGTGCAGGACAGTGCAGTGTAGTGCAGTGTAGTGTAGTGTAGTGCAGTGTAGTGCAGTGTAGTGTAGTGCAGTGTAGTGCAGTGTAGTGTAGTGTAGTGTGGTGTAGTGTAGTGTAGTGCAGTGTAGTGCAGTGTAGTGCAGTGTAGTTGAGTGTAGTGTAGTGCAGTGTAGTGTAGTGCCGTGCAGTGCAGTGCAGCACAGTGCAGTGTAATGTAGTGCAGTGTAGTGCAGTGTAGTGCAGTGTAGTGCAGTGTAGTGCAGTGTAGTGCAGTGTAGTGCAGTGCCGTGCAGTGCAGTGTAGTGTAGTGTAGTGTAGTGTAGTGTAGTGTTTTTGTTTTGTTTTTATTTATACCACTTTAAGTCACGGGATTTCTCTGCGTGAAATTCGGGCTGCTCTCCCCGGGAAGAGCGCGTCGCCACAAGAGCAACGCCAAACTTTTTTTGTTTTTTTTTGGGGGGGTGTGGTCTGCAACTGTATTTGTTTCCCTATCAGAGTGGCTTTTTCTAAGAATTTTGTCAGGGACAACTCTCTTGTTGCCGTGGGTTCTTTTACGTGCGCTGAATAATTTTTTATAACACACGGGACCTCGGTTTATCATCTCATCCGAAAGACTAGCGCCCAGACCACCACTCATGGTCTAATGAATGGGGGAAACGTTTTGGGACCAAACGGGATTAGTGCAGTGCAGTGCTTTCAACATCTGCAAGCTCTCTTCTAAGCTTGTCCCACACTCATTGCGCGCCAACTGAGGAAAGACTTTGCATGTAGGCTACAGTCACTATTCATCTCATTATAAAGGTAGCCACACTTATTCCTCAAAGAATCTACAAGAAGATTGTAGGGGAAAAAGGCATACAAATGCATGTTGGAAGCAATAATGGATAAAAGAAGTTTGAGATAAAATGTCATTATCATCAATATAAGCACCACCCCCCCCCCCCCCCCCCCCCCCTTCCCCTAGAATTATCTGTAACCACTATAGAAAAGAAGGTTATCTACAACTATTTGGCAACAAGCTTAAAGATCAGAAAGACGAATCCTTACCATCCCAAGCTACAAGTTCGACAACTCTGTATGACACCAGAAACAAGAATTAATGACCTTTAATTTCGCAGCCTGCAAGACCGGAAGTAACTCATCCACCTCGGAGGTAGAAAAAGAATTGGTCCACCATAAAATTGTGTTGGCTGACTTTTCCACTTTTCGTTGTTGAAAAACATTTCATTGTCAAGATGGTGAAAGGTCCACAGTTGGATGGGGCACGGATTGAACAGTTGCTGGTGCTGGTTGTGGTGGTGGTGATGGTGGTGTTGATGCCGTGTGGATGTGTCGGGGAGTTGATAGTAGTGGACAACACTATGGGCCTTGGACGGCAGTTTCATGGCATCGGGGGTTTAAGTGGAGGGTCGGTAAGTAAAGATTATGGTGTCTGCTGTGTTTCTTGTTATATCTCAGTTCATAATGGTAATGTAATAATAATAATGATGATGATGATAATAATAATAATAATAATAATAATAATATAATAATAATAATAATGATAAATGGAACTTATATAGGGCTGTATCTTGCAAAGACAAATCAAAGCGCATGCATTCAACCTAATCTTACACAGTCATGCAATCAATGTAGAA